>LPNX010827450.1:13535-30705 GCA_001517045.1 Pseudotsuga menziesii | reverse complement strand
TTCCATCATTGAGACCCCTTTTGGCCTATTTTCCACCACCGGAGAAGGAGAAGGACCAGCTCGGAGCTCGGAGCCACCGACATCGGACCAGCGCAACGGAGTCCACNTCCAGTTTATTTTTAGTTTAATCGAACTGCTACTAAGGATTCCAGATTCCTTAGTAGGTGCTCATCAGCACAAGCTAGGGTGAAAACCCTAGCTACATGTGTACACTCCATATGACAAATAAGGACTTAGCACGTTGGCGAATCTTTCTCATTCTTAAATTTCCAACCATAAAATGTTGGGCTATATTTTCTAAAAAGATTCAAATTTATAAGGATTTATATAGTTTATGGATAATTTTGGTGATTTTTACAGTAAAAAATGTTTACCCATGGAATTTTGGTAAATCATTTAAAAAAAATGCAAATCGACAAATCTTTAAAAAAAGAAAGATATAAAAAATTAACCCATCGGCTAAATTTTGTCCCTAAAATTTTCATGACAAAGTTAAACCTTAGAAAAACTGGATTATGTAAAAATAAACATATTATAATAATCAAACAGTTCGATGACTCCACCCTTTATTATTGGGGAAGGAATATCAAAATGGCACTTTGCATTTTAATAATATTAAAAAAACTATAGAATAAAGGGTGCAATGTAGAATAAAATATTTTATGAATAATTAATTCATGCAAACAAAACATATTATTCACATATAGAAGTCCTCTAACCAAAATTTACATTCTATAATAAAGGCTTAATATCCTTTATGAAGTTATAATCATATACAAATAATAATAAGGTGCTTAATATCCTTTACGAAGTTTTTTTTCAAGAAGAAAAAGGATTCGTTCCTTGATATTCATAGAATCAAAGGTAACAAGTTACAATCCATAATATACAATATCACAATTGAGATATCACTAGACCAGTTTAGTCTAATCTAGTTAAGTATCCAAGCATCTATAATAACAAGTTCTCATTCATCGCTCTGCACAAGAGATTATAGCTTTCTACCACCTCTTAAAATATTTAATCCAAATAGAACTATAAGCCAAAGTGGCATCTATCATTTAGAAAATAAGCTACAAAAAAAACTATGAACTAGCTTAATCAAAGATATGAAAAGTGTCCTTCATAGTCTTTTCTCCCTCAATAAACTCCATAAGTGAAAGACACCCACTTCTGTTTTGCAGAGCCTCTTTGGAAATTCCATCTACAATATGACTATGCTCCCTATAAATGTGTTGAAAACATAGGGAGAGAAATGATCCTTTCAGTAAATTAATATGAGTGCACCAATGTTCAAGTTCAAGGACCCTCAAACAAGTACTATTATTTTCCTAGTCTAGAATAACCTTTGAATTTCCAAATATTTTCAATTCCAGCAACACAAAGAAATTTGCAACATATAATAATTCTCAAAGTGTTAAAATCTATACACATGTATTAGTGCTCCCTCCATGGCCAAGTTTCAGGTGGAAGAAATGAGAAGTACTTATAAATATCACCATACCCACTCCACCCTTACCATGTGATGTTTCCCCATAAAAAAAACTATTGCGACGGAGAAATGAGGGGAAAGACCGATCTCTCTAGGAGTCCTGAATTTCTTGGAAACTGAGAAATCTAAAAGTAGGACAATGATTCCATTCCTCATGCCAATGATGTCTGGTCTCGAGTCTCTGAAAATTTACCATTCCTCGCAGTCCAATTTTTCTAGCAACAAAAAATAGGGAGATAAATAGGATCAATTCTAGAATTTATCCATTGATACATATTTCCCTGTAGTGTTTTATCTTCCCACTGAAAATTAAAGACCAGATAATCAATACCATCTCTTCTTATCGTCTCCCCAAAAATACATTCAACAAAAAGATGTTTCATGGTTTCTGCTTTTGAATTGCAAATATGGAATCTATTGGACCCCACCCACCCTTTATTTAGCATATTATCCCAACTTTGGATTTTGTCTAGTGCACGCAACCAACTAAAGCACTTTATTTTAAGCAGGATATTCCACTTCCAAAGTTGCTTATACCACTACCCCTCCAATAGAAACAAATGAGATTAAAGTATAAAATTATAAGCACTTTTATTGTTACCTAACCCGTCGAAGCATTGAAAGACCACACAAGGCTATCCTAACTTTCATTTAGCAAAGCACCCACTTATTTCATCTGAAGATGCGGAGGAATCCATTCGAGAAGAAAGAAGTATTTTCTACAGAATTTTCCTTCACTCTGAGCCAACCTAAAAGTGATCGATTACAAAAATATTTGGCCTGAAAGACCAAGGTCCATAATCCCTTACCAAATAATTCCAACCATAGAACCCTTAATATTAAGGAGATATTAAAGCATTCCATATTTTTCACATTCCAATCCCCAAATTCAAAAGGTTTGGTTAAGGAATCCCAACTAATCATGTGATATTTTTGTCTGGTCACTAAACTGCCCCACAAGAAATTACTCACAATTTGTTGTAGCGTCTTCATAAAAGAACAAGGTACTTTGGCTAAGGAGAACCAAAAAACATGTATACCACACAAAACCAAGCGAAGAGGAATCGGCCTACCTCCTAGAGATAGGAACCGATAAGACCAATTACTGATCCTTTTTTCAAACTTTTTAACTATCCAATGCCAATCGTTGACACAATACTTCAAGGGTTTTAACCAATATCCCAAATATTTGAAATAGGTCTCAATAGATTCCATCTTATATGAAAATAACTACCTAATCTGTACCACCATCCCAACCTTTAAATTATTGCAGAGAAAGGAGGACTTCTCTAATCTAATCACCATACCAGATGCAACATAAAACAGACTAATGATAGAATTATAACACCTCCATTCCTCACATGACCCCCATCCAAACAGAACCACATCATCTATGAAAAGTAGATGTATAATGATTAAAGTAGATGAGAATTTAATACGTAGTAGCTTGCCTTGTTCCTTTATGAAGTTATAATCCTATACAAACAAGATCCTTTAAATATATGTTAGTTAACATTTTGAAATTAAAACCCTTGTACTCATTTAGAAAGAAGCATAGATAAATTATATTTAAACAATCCAATCCACATAAATTTCATTTATAGACCATGAAGAAACCTTAACCAGTTTTTTACTACCACAATCCAAAAACATCTCATTGTGTTACTCATGGGTAGTAAATAAAAAGAACTTTATATACAAAATATGCGTGCAAAATAAGTTAAGTTGGTTAAATGGGATTCTTTTTCTGCAGATTTTTTGAGACTCTTTGATAATCAATCACTGTTTCAAAGGGAAATCAAGGCTAGGATCCTTACTATCCCATTGGGTGTCTAGAATTGCGGAGTTTCATACACTCTTTGGAAAGCTGCAAATCAATCACATCCATAAGGAATACAATATAGTAGTAAACTCTATAAAAAAGGGCATTATTATGTGAAGATGACTACCTACATTTTGAGGAATTCATTGATGGAAACTTCTCTTGCGAGGGTTTGGTATATTTCTACTAACTTGAGGGGAGTTAGTTTTTGTTTTTTATCTCTTTGTGGATCGATCCGATTTCTTTGTTAGTTTTGTACCCTTTGTATGTATTGGTATCAGGTTTTACCACTTTATGAACTCAAGAGCATATACTTTTGCATGGGTTCCAGCCATATTTTTAGTAGTATGTATTGTGCATGGTGCAACATCCATCTCTGACTTGGATATGTTTATATTCTCTCTGTAATTGTCCTTTTGTATTATTCAAAATGAATAACAAGAAAGAAAGTTTGTTTCCTGGTGAAAAAAAAAATTGTAATGTCGACAATTCAATAGAATTGTAAAATTTATACAAACAATATTATAAAATTCATCATTGGGTGAATCAATCTCAGTTATATAAATAACTAAAAGTGGTTTCCTAACTAGAAGGAAAAATCATTATGGCAAACCCTACCTCATACTTACTAATAGCCACACATGGTGAGGGAGAAATTCGATGCTAGGTGATGAGAGCATTTCCCAAAAGGAAATTATTAGTACCATGCAAAATAAATTACAAGGAATGAGTAAGAATTATGGATACCCAAATATTTTACCTTTGAATTATGATGATGTTGAAAACGAGAGAAGAGCTTACCATAAATTGCACACTTGAAATACAAAGGAAACGTAGGGTTAAAACCATATTTATTTACTGAGTTAAATATTTAATCAAGTCGAATGATATTTAAATGAGTTTCCATCAAAACTGCGGGAATGTTAATGTCGTTTTCAGAATCAATTACTTATCTAAATAAATTTATGGAACATATTTGTCATACAAACTTCAGAAACAAATACAATCCATGTATACATGAGATGATTATTCCTCTACCTCATAAGAATTTAATATCCTTTGACAATTGAACCCTTACTATTATTAAACTGTATGAAACCCTTCTTACAATAATTACATTACTATTAAGAAAGAAAACAAATTTCCCATGAGGATAAGCCCCATTCAGATAAAATCTAAATAAGTGGCATACATGTATGTGTATCATAGTCCCGAAGGAAAAAAAAATGAGTACCTAGTTGTCGCGCAAGCTTATAATACAACAAGCATGTAAAGTGAAAGCAAAAGCTTCATAAATTTCAAATGGAAATGCCTTAAACACCATCGATGAACCTAGTAGATGGTACATCATCTTCTCACTTTCTATAAACCCAAATGAATCAACCAGATTACATATAACATCATGAATAAGAGATGATTTTACAAAGTGATCTTTCAGGTAACCAGCAAAAGCATAAGGAAACATTACCTCTATGTCCAATCCATGAAGCATTAGTAGAATGAAGGGGATACATTTAGGAATTCTAACTTTCCATGCTAGTTTAATGCCATGTATGAAAGGACAAGTGGCGAAGGATCAAAGTTAAAATGTTTAGCATGCTAATGTACTAGCACCAACCCTATTAAATGGGGCTTGAGATATCAATTATCCCGTGAGAACTCAACTACTAGGTGTTACATTATCATTCGTTGGATCCAATCAGTTTGACGGCATACATTCGATCTGTCAACATACTAGAGAAGACATATCTCAAGAGGAAAAACATTAATTATGTTGAATGGTGTATATATCTTAGATTTTTGGGGTGGACTACCATCTATGCCTTTTTATATATGGACAAGAATGAGACAAGTGTACTATACAGATTTCTTTTAGGGACATCATTCAAAATCCATAATTCGCATTTATAAAAAAAATGAAAATAACTCATGTGATATCTACATTTTGTTGTAGTTGGAAAAAAAATTAAAAATAAAAAAATAGCTCATGTGATAACTGAACTTAATGGCATGGTAATGTGTAGTACATGTGATGATGGAACTCTATCTAGCATCTAGAACTTGAGCTAATGTGCACAAGGTTTATCCAAACTACATTTTACAGCTAGGAGTTGAAGTAATGAGTAGCTTGTGTGAGAGTCAATCTCCTAATAAACTCCTCTGAACTTCTAATAAATTCCTCTAAAATCATGTTATAGCTACACTTAGTGGCACGGAAATGTGCAACTCATGTGATAGTCGAACTCCATTTGGTAGTTGGGAGTTGAGTTAATGTGCATAAGGCTTAGTTGATCTCCATTTGGAAGCTAGGGGTCGAGATAACTCAGAACTGTTATAAGTTAACTGCAATAGCTTTGTATTAACTTTTAAATTAACTATTAGATACAACTATTAGCTTAAGTCCAATGATGACACAACTATGAGCTTAACAACCACAAATTAAGTGGTTGTTATATTAGATTAACTTTTATAAGGATAATTGACACATTCTTTAGGAAAAAAACATTATCAATGTGTCAAATATATATTGTCGGTGTATTCCGAACATATTAATCTTATTAATATGGTTTTTGCTAGTGTAAATATGGTACCGCCATAAACCATAAACTCGTGTGCCCCTATAGAACATTTAACATATATAACAAACTGAACAAGAGATTTATCACCATGTAAATATATAACTAGTATCATTATTTAGGTGTATAACTTTATTTTATCCAAATGAATTTAAATTGTGTGAACATAGGTGGTTCAAACTACCACAATTTCTAGGAACAAGAGAAATAATAATACATTAACCAAACCAATTAAAATCCTATTAGAGTTACATCAATAAAGATCAAGTTTGGAAACATTAAATTCATATCAAATGAAGGTTACTAATGATGGAATTCATTATTTAGTTTTTTCAAGTTCATAATAAAAAACAAGAGCTACGAGGTGGCAATGTGCACGACATTGTCATTCACTGTTGTGAGAGAAAATATGCTATAGGAAGAATGACAAGAAGCTACTAGCTAATAGAAGAGATTCTTGCACAAGGGTGCGAGCAATTCTCTATCAAGATAGATGCGTAAATGCAATGTTACTGATCGAACACTCAAGAATGAATGTTGATTAAAAACCTTTAACTGTTCATGTTTCTTTCATTTCTACTCTTATATTTACCTTTCAGGAATTAATTTGGAAAAGGTAAAAAACATTTGGCTCACCATCTCTTTATAAAAAAAAATTGCTTCCTTTATTAACAAATGTATTTTCCAATGACCTCCCATGCTAGGTTTCTTTCATAATTCTACCTACAAAAACCTTAGCCCTATCACATGCATATAATGAAAGCCTTTTATGAATATAATGATCTTGTTTATAGTAAAATACTAAACCAAATAGAATAAACCTTATTTTAAGAGCACACTTATCCTCCTTTGATAAGTTGAGCATTTCCAAGTATGGAGTAAATCTAGACCCTACCTTGTTTTAATTTGAAACCTCTACAATAATCGAAATAAAATAGTTACGAGTATAGAAAAATCGACACACTAGGACCAAATTATATAATTCAATGTTGACACTTTTTTTTTCAAATAGATCATGGAAGATTTTAGATGAGAAATATGAAATTTCATGTTGTAAACTAGAGCCTTGGTGAAAATATATAAACTACACAATTATGATAATAATGCACTGATAGTTGCAAACATTTTGATATTGTACCTAGGAAACAAATAAACTATAAACTATAAAGAATCATGAGGATTTCCATTTTTTCTCTAATCACCCACTAGGTCTTCACTCAATGAAACTATGGAATATCACCTTCATTCATGGGATATTAAAGAATACCCCTAATTTCACTAGATATTGATAAATACCTACCAAAATCCTTTTGTTGATCCCCCCTCTCAATGCATATTTACAATTAAAATAATCATATTTTTACAAAATATTCTATATTTTCACTGTATACCCATTTTATACCCCCCATACCCTACTCACCTCCCCCAAATACCTACAATATATTGACCTTATTTTTTACAATTTAAAATCCCCCCTTTATGAATGAACATGCCAAAGATATTCGTCATCAAGGTGAATCCGCCATGCAACCTTCGAGAAAAGCAAACCTCATCAAGGTCAAACAACACTTTCTTTACATTAAAAGAAACTTTGAAAGTAAATCAATTACTATGTTGTCTTATCTTCCTTAAAGAATCCCCTAATCCTTCATAGTATTGCAACACACCAATTCCTCTAATTCTGATGCATCCTCACTATTTTGGAAGAAACCTTTGCCTTGATGAAAAAATCAATCTAGACCTTAATATAAAATCCATTATTAAAATTGATGTTATTAAATGACATCTTTGTATTAAAGATTCTTAAACATGATATTATTAATGAAGAATTCAACCTAAAATTTAACATAACATATCATTAAAATTGAAAGAATGAGGTGCCTTCAGATTGGGGTTAGATTTGAACTCACTAGTACTCAACTATTGGATCTAGTTCAACAAAACTTGCATAAAATTAGCACAAATGAACCAACTAATTAGCTTGTTATTGATTCAAATCTTGAAGAAATATTTTTTTCTTTTTTAGGGTTACAAATGGTACAACATATGTATGTTTGGTTTTTTTTCTAGAAAAAAAACAAATGACTTGGAAGAAAGCATAAGTTTGTCAAGTGGACACACCCACATACATAAATTCTTAACATTCACTATATACACAAAGACTCTGGATTACGAAAAAAATAACTTATCTATAAGGGTGAGTATGATGGAAGATACTAGATTCCATTCCCCTTGTCCTTCCTTACACGCATATTGGACTGGTGCAATTCCTTAGCTTTAGATGCAAACACCTATAGTTGAAGACAAAAAATGTAGTTGTGAGGAACGACTTGTAAATAACCAAGCATATAGAGTCTATACCATGTAATTTAAAAGAATACATTTTGCTCCACATAATACACAAGCATATACATGTCATGAATATTGAACACCAACAACAATTATTGTAGCATCCACATTCTGTTCAAATCCATTAAATCTTGGTTCAACTCACCAGTACTCAACTACTGGAGAGTTTAACCAAATTTTCTTGAAATTAGCCCAAATGAGCCAACTTAGCTCATTACTAATCCAAAACTTGAAGATTTTTTTTTCTTTTTCAGGGTTATAAATGGTACAACATATGTATGTTTTGTTTTTTTTCTAGAAAAAAAAAATGATTTGAAATAAAGTGTAAGTTTGTCGAGCATATACATCCACATGCATATATTCTTAGAATTCACTATATACACAAAGAAGTAGATTACGAAAAAAAAGAGCTTACATGTAAGGGAAAGGGTGATGGAAGATACAAGATTCCATTCCCCTAATCCTTCCTTAAATGATCAAATCCATTAAATATTGTATGACGTAAATGTTTTTGTTCATATGTCATTGTAAAATATGGGAGTGGGAGCTTGAGCGCCATGGAAAGAAAAGAAGTAAATGGGCAAGGAGTGTGTTGGGAAAATTATATGGTAACTAATTCGAGAGTTAAATTGTCAATCTAGGACTCGTAAGCTTCGAGCTGTCGTCACTATGTGTGTAGGGTTCAAGGTTAGCCTAACTTAGTCTAACCCAACCAATACAATTCTTATTAAAGGAAATACCTACAAGAAAACGATAATCTATTATCCAAAGATCTGGAGTATGCCTGTAAGAGTTCAAAATATCATTGAGTTGAAGTCAAGTTTTATGATTCAAAGTAAAGATGTTTGTTATGACTTAATAATTTACAATTTATGAGGTTTTCTACAGTCATAAATATCAATGTTTTCTCTACAAAATCTATAACCATAATTTATAAAAGTCAAATACAATGTTCAGATTTATTCCTATTTGTATGACAAGATGCACTCCAGTATGTTTCAATCCTATGAATTAAGCAAAGAGAAGAATGTAAGATATGACTACTAAATGGTAAATACATATTTTAAGATAAATTCTACACTAGATTGTGTACAAGTGAAGGCAAAGAACATCAAAATTCCTAAAGAAGCAATTTGAAACAAACAAAAAAAATCCTTTATGTAGTCAAAACTATGAACAAGCTAAGTACCCAAACCTGTTTCAAAAACATTTAAATGATACAAAAGTGCTTCAAATGTCAAAATCTAGTTTCTAATGGAAACATCTCAAGCAACTAAGTAATTTGTTTGACAAAATGGTGAGAGCATGCTTCCAACTAAGTTTTAGGCTATGTAACTGGGGATAAAAATCAATTTCACAATCCTTAAATTCAAATTGAAATACTAGGTTAGAACAATCAAGCGAACTACCAATTTTTTACATATCAAAACAGATTGAAGAGGGAAAAAAGGCTATGGTATTATTGAAATACAAATTATTGAATGAATTCTAGGGTAACTCAACTTTCAAACTAAAACGTCAGTCAAATATACCAAACAAAATTGCAGAAAAAAACAATATGGAAAAAGAAATCATTTATGCAAATAAAAAGAAATTACTAAAGTGAATTATGGGGTCAATTCAATGATGGATTTGAGCTGTAAGAGGAAAATTTAGCTACACCAGCGCAGGAAAATTTAAAAGAGGAAACCAGTCAATGAATTTGAAAAGGAAAATTGTTATCTACAGGAGCAAAGTATGAGTAAGACTTATATGATTAACCTCTAACAATTAAATACACAGATTCACAATGGGTTTAGATTATACAAATTAAAATTTATAGAGTAAATTTTTTTTTCATTCAATTCACAGTTGATATGCTTAACAACTGATTCTACAAAATTATTTTGCCATGTGAAATTGGTGATTGTATAAAGTTGAAAACGAAATTGCAAAAGAGAAATAGAAATACAATCCACAGGATGGCCAATCCCAGGAATTTCACAATGCAACCACGCAAATTATATACATATTATCATTTCCAAAAATTGGATTCTTCATTAGATGGAAATGGGGTTACAGAATAATCAGTCTTATGCCCAACTCGTCTTCATATCCCTTTCGATGAGTTACATGCATATATATAATAAACAAGGGGAAACATCAATCCCTTAAAATATTGATCCCCTAGAGATAGAAACTGTCCAAGTAAACATAGAAATTCCAATTCCATATTCGTTACAAATCGATGACTAGCCAGAACCACCAAATCGCAGCTCTGATGCAAGTGTTGATTTTGAGACAACTGGTGTTCTTCAACTGAAATTAGGGCCATGATTTTAGGGGTCGAATGAATGACCTGTGTGGAATATGATGGGTCATTAAATATGTGGGATTACCAATGAACAAAACCCATGTGGTGTATTTGGTAATGGAGGCCCGCACATATGTTAACCAACGATTCCTCTTCTGCATAAGTGCTGGATTGAGTGTCGGATTGCAAAATTTCACATCTACCTAACACAACAATGTATAAACCAAGTAATGAGTCTGAGTATAATTTTGAATTCATAAAAGCGTTAAAATTAATGCAAAATGACTTTGATTAAGCTTCCATAATATATTCTCCTCAAAATGTTAGATTAAGAACCAAAAGGAATGATTGATATGCACAAACCTAGTCAAATATCTAGTTCCCATACATAATTAAGTTTAAAATTCAATATAAGATGGGAAAAATAGGGACCCATCACTCCCCCACACTGAAGATCTTGCAGGCCCCATTGCAAGAGAAGAAAAACTGATAGAAAAATTGAATTTAGTACCTGCACTTACGAGGGGGTGAGGTTGGTTTTTGCACTGTTACTCTAAGCTCTTTGAGTTATTGTTTTTTTCTTTTTCTTTTTTCAATTTATTCCTTAGTCTCCTATTAGAGCAATGATACAACTTGTATATTTGAGAATTCAATCAAAAAGTTGAAGTTACAAAGGGTGAATATTGCAAAGACATAAAGAAATTTACAAAAAAAGTTCATACCATTCTTTCACCTATTAGAATCATGATTATGCACATAGAGCAATTGAAATTGATATGGAGACTCCATGAGAACATATCATAATATTTATGGATTGTAAAATGAATGTAGGTCATTATCCAATTCAAATAGAGTGATATGAAATTATATCGAGATTGTCAAATATAATTTTGCTCCTATTCTATGCATAATGACACAAGAAAATATGGCCTACCATATAAGAATAAAATTATCAATTTTAGGCTACAAGTAATAGCATGGTATAATAAGTAGATAGAATTTCCATGACTTACTCCAACACTCTTATGATCAAATTTCCAACATTATTTCACGTACCAATTCCAGAAGACTATTCATAAGAGGATTAGTATCTTTGAAGATATGGAACATCCTCAGGCCATCAATAAATGGAGATTGGCTTGTATTGTTTTATGCGAACACTTTGGATTATCAACAAGAGTCGACAAGCAATTTCAGGAAGCCAGTATTATTATTCTAAATAAAACTAGATTTTTTTTGAAAAAGAAGGATAAATGCTAAGTGATAAGAATGAACAAAATACTAATAGATTTTAAGATTAGAAATATCTCATACATGCTCACTAATACCATAAAATTTATGTAGGGAATTTTCCTTGTGTTCCTAGATAGAAAACATGAGGGTATATATGGTCCAGAAATCCTATAGGAAACAAGTCATCCCTTATTCATTTTTCAAAGACTTATTGTCATCCAAGGAATAAGGATAAATTTCACATTGTGAGTTCGCTAAATTTCTATAGTTACGGGTCCCACTTCTAGGATAGTAATATCCTAGATATAGTTTGAATTAGATAACAAGGTCTAATTTTAACTTACAACTATTCTCTAATGACAAATGAATTGGATTAATCATGAATATATGCACTCAGGATCTTTGTTTGATTTATCCATATGCATAGAAATATGTTTATTATGTTTCTTTTACTCGGCATTTCCCCGCTGCTAGAAATATTGTTTAGTACCTCGACGGGTTTACCTTGGTACCATACAAGCATAGTCCTGCTGCCAGTGAGCCTGTTCAGTACCCCAACGAGTATACCTTGGTACCATACAAGCATAGCCCCGCTGCTAGCGAGCCTGTTCAGTATCCCGATGGGTTTGCTTGTATTTACCAAACTTCCTTATTTATTATTTTACTTGGCATGGACCCGCTGTTAGCAGGCCTGTTTGGTACCCTAATGGGTTTTCCTGGTAACTATAAAAGTATTTCAAAAAAATATTAAAGTATGTGGAAGCTTGTTGGTACTAGAGTATATTAGTTTTACTAAGCATATAAATCAATTAAATTTAACCCATAAGTAACATTATTTATAATAGCCTGAAATTATAGTTCGTGCCAAAAGAGAATGACCTAAAGTTGTCCTCTAGCCCCTAAGTCTATCCTCTTCATATAAAAGTTTATTAGTGTTCCTCCATAGGTAGAAATGTCACTTACTCTTATGCTACTACCTAATAAAGATACTTAAATAATAAGCTTTAATGATGAGTCTGGGACGTACAAGTGGCCGATAAGTATTAGATAGAGCTTAAAGTTATGGTAAATTCCCATGATATTTGAAGTTAGCCTTGAGCAAATGTTATAATGAATAGTCAATGAATAGTCATAAATATGCATGTATGAGGATAAATAAGGATTTTTATTTTTTTTTGGTTTAGCCATTAGTATTATCTTCTTCATAGTTTCTTTTATTGAAAAATAAAACAAAAAGTGAAGTTGCATTAATCTTTAAGCTAAACATGCAACTTTTTTTATTTATATACATATTTTCTATCCTAAAAAAAATAAAGAAAACTTTTATATTCATGTATATGAGCTCTTCCAATGTAACCAAGTGCGAAGTAAGATGAAAACTACACCTTTATCCACATATAAAAAGGTTATTGCGGTGATTGCCTGAGTATGGAGCACCAACCAACTTACTTGTTTCTACATCAAAAAATTTCGAAGGAAGGAATGGTATTGTGGCCTCGTTACCTCTTGGAACCAGTGCTCGATGAAATCCTGATACTCTCCATCCTTCCTCAAGTCATGCAGGTCCTCTTCTTTTGAATGTTCAATTACTTGAGTACATGAAGGATCCGTAGATATATGTGTGGAGAAATCTTCAATTTCAGGTCGGTCTTCGTCGAATGTAGTCTCCAAGTTTCCAATTCCCTTGGTAGTTTGGTAGGAGAGTCTATTTGTATCTCATTGGACTTTGGTTCTTCTATGATTTCTGGAGAGGTAGATAAATTCTTTACATTCTGTCAAGATGTGTTCTCCTTGAGAAGAAGAAATTCAAATCCCAGTTGTTGCTAGGATTTGAGAGAGTTTTCTCAAACTGATGGTCACCTCTAAATCCACTGTGCCGGTTGATAGATCCTACTTCACACATGGATTAGTATTCAAGGTTCTTACATCACCCACATAGATAGATAGATATTTTAATGATTTGAATAGAAATACTACGTTGAAAAATATTCTTAAAGCAAATTTGTGCAAACCAAAGAAAACTAAATCTTAAAAACTAATTGAAAAATTGAAAAAATCACCACACTTATAGATAATATAGACACACTTGTGAAAGAGAGATCAAACTAACACTTGCATAAAAGTAAACACACTGGTAGGAATAATAAACACACTTGCATAGAAACACTCTTGCGAAAAATAAACACACTTGTGGAAAACAAAGTTGCAAAAAGTAGACACACTTGCGAAAAGTAAATCAAACATGCGGAAAAAAAAACACACTTGCGAATAGGAAAATTATTGGAATGAAAAGGAACAACAAGGTTTTGGGGCGACCCACCAAAGTGGATGCGTTGAGTTATTACACCATACAAATTCTGTAGTGAAGTCGTCTGTGTGTCTTATCATTTCTCCTACCCCTTGATGTGTAATGTAAATGAAACCTATCTATCTACACTTCAACCCCTTTAGAACCTCCCCGGAAACGACACCAAAAATGTCAGGAAAATTATATGAGAACTAATTCGACAGTTAAATTGTCAATTCAGGACTCGTAAGCTTTGAGGTGTCGTCATTATGTGTGCAGGGTTGAAGGTTAGCCTAACGTAGTCTAACCCAACCAATCTAATGCTTATTAAAGGAAATCCCTACAACAAAACTATCATCTATTATTCAAAGATTGGTAGTACGCCTGTAAGAATTCAAAATATCATTGAGTTGAAGTTAAGTTTTGCGATTCAAAGTGAAGATATTTGTTATGACTTAATAATTTAAAATTAATGAGGTTTTCTATAGTCATAAATATCAATGATTTCTCTACAAAATCTATAACTATAATCTATACAATTCAAATACAATGTTCATATTTATTCCTATTTGTATAACAAAATGCACTCTAGTATGTTACAAGGATGAAGTAAGCAAAGAGAAGAATGTAAGATATGGATAGTAAATGGTAATGACATCTTTTAAGATAAATTCTACACAAGATGATGTACAAATGAAGGAAAAGAACATCAAAATTCCCAAAGAAACAATTTGAAACAAACAAAAAAATCCTTTATGTAGTCAAACCTATGAACAAGCTAAGTACCCAAACCTGTTTCAAAAACATTTAAATGATACAAAAGTGATTCAAATGTCAAAATCTAGTTTCTAATGGAAACATCTCAAGCAAATAAATAATTCGCTTGACAAAATGGTGAGATCATGCTTCCAACTAAGTTTTAGGCTATGTAACTGGAGATAAAAATCGATTTCACAATCCTTAAACTCAGATTGAAATAATAGGTTAGAAAGATCAAGCGAACTACCAATTTTTTACAGAGAAAAACCATATTGAAGAGGGAAAAATAGCTATGGGATTTTGGAAATACAAATTATTGAATGATTTTTAGGTAACTCAACTTTCAAACTAAAACGTTAATCAAATATACCAAACAAAATTGCAGAGAAAAAAAATCTTGAAAAAGAAATCATTTATGCAAATAAAAAGAAATTACTAAAGTGAGTTCTAGAGTCAATTCAATGATGGATTCGAGCTATAAGAGGAAAATCTAAACTACACCAATGCTGGAAAATTTAAAAGAGGAAAGCAATCAATGAATTTCAAAAGGAAAATTGTTATCTACATGAGCAAAGTATGAGTAAAACTTATATGATTAACCTCTAACAATTAAATACATAGATTCACAATGGGTTTGGCTTATACAAATTAAAATTTACAAAGTAAAAATGTTTTTCATCCAATTCACAATTTCTATGCTTAACAACTGATTCTATTAAACGATTTTTCCAAGTGAAATTGGTACTTGCATAAAGTTGAAAATGCAATTGCAAAAGAGAAATAGAAATACAATCCACAAAATGGCTAGTCCAAGGAATTTCACAATGCAACCATGCCATTTATATACAAAATGTCATTTCCAAAAATTTGATTCTTCATTAGATCAAAATGGGTTTATAGAATGATCAGTCTTATGCCCAACTCTCCTTCATATCCCTTGCGAATGAGTTACAAGAATATATATAATAAACAAGGGGAGAAATCAATCACTTAAAATATTGATCCCCTAGAGATATAAATTGTCCAACTAAATATAGAAATTCTAGTTCCATATTCACTACAAATTCATGACTATCCTGAACTACCAAATCGCAGCTATGATGCAAGCGTTGATTTTGAGGCACCGGGTGTTCTTCAACTAAAATTAGGGCTAGGATTCCAGGGGTCAAATGAATGACCTATGTGGAATATGATGGGTCACTAAAAATATGGGATCACCAATGATCAAAACCCATGGAGGCCTGCAAATATGTTAACCAACGATTCTTCTTCCGTAGAGGTGTCGAAAAAGGTGTCGTATTGAGTGTCGAAATGAAAATTTTCACTTCTGCCTAACGCAACAACTTAGAAGGTATAGACCAAATAATGAGTCCGGTATGATTTTGAAATCATAAAAAGGATAAAATTAATGCAAAATTACTTTGATTAAGCCTCCATAATATAATATCCTCAAAGTGTTAGATTAAGAACAAAAAGGAATGATTCATATGCAAAAACCTATAACCTAGTCAAATATCTAGTTCACATACTTAATTAAGCTTAAAATTCGATAAAAGATGGGAAACATAGGGACCCATTAGAGTGGTTGGTAAATGGGTTATAACAAGTTGGGTTGGGATTTACTCCCACCATTCCAAAGAGAAGGTAACATTTCTATCCATCATTATACAGACAAAGAGAGCATTTGTTGTCATTGATTCCTTGTCCCGCAATGCTAACCGATTCCTCTTCTATTACGGAATAGGTCAACACACATCAAGGAGTAACTAAGGATTCAATAGAGATGAGTTCCAAGTAGTCGACGAAAAACGATTCGCATGTGTGATTACCGACCATTGAAAGTCACACCATCTCGTTATATTCAAGGTATTTGTTGATGTTATCTTAAATTATGACATATTCTATGACTATCCACTCGGGTTGGATTATTTATTGTCATTCATTCCAAGAAATTATGTACTTCATATTCATCAAATACTTGGAGACAAAATGGAGGTAACTAGGTAGGTGGGGATGATTGCGAACGTGGGAGATGGAATTAACAATGCGTCAGCATTAATTACATTAGACATTCAAATAGAAACCTTTTTTATGGCGATGGAAAGATAGTATCTAAATTAAATGCGATATGGTCTCAACGTGTCATCGAGTATTGGGCTTCATTATACCAGGTTGATATCATCCATACGAACCAGTCCAATTTAAGAAAAATGGTTAGTAAAATAATATATGAAAATTACATAGGTCCATAGCCTTTACTTTGGAAAAGAAAATCTTTACTCCCACCGACATGAAATAATACTACCTTCACGAAAACTATATTGGCCCCGTCGGGGACATAACAATGAGAATTGATAAT
>LPNX010827401.1:41564-60627 GCA_001517045.1 Pseudotsuga menziesii | reverse complement strand
GAGAGAGAGAGAGAGAGAGGTAGGGTGGGGTTCGGGGTAGAGAGAAAAAGAGAAGGACATAGGGTTGGTGTTAGGGGGTTACGAGAGAGATAAACATGGGGAAATTAGGGGTAAGTGGAGGATCACATTAGAGGGAGAGTGAGAGAGTGGTTTACTAAGGGATATGGGGAGGGGGTATAGAGAGAGGGATGATTGGAGTTAGTGTTATGTGTGGGAGTATGTGTGTGTGTGTGTGTGTGTGCTAGAGAGAGAGAGAAAGGGAGTGTTAAGCAGTATGGGGATAGAAAAATGGGATGGGGTGAGGGGTAGGGAGAGAGAGATAGTTGAGGAGTGATGATTAGGGGTAGCGGGTAGCTAGGCGGTTGTGTATGAGAAAGAGATATACCTAAAAAAGGTTAGGGTTTGGATATGAGTATTGAGAACAGAGAGAAGGGGGGTATAGTTTAGGAGTGTGGGGGTGTGGAGTAGGGAGAGTGAGAGAGTGAGAGCGACTGAGAGAGAGAGAGAGAGAGAGAGAGAGAGAGAACTTGTAGGGAGAGGGGGAATAAGTGAAATAGAGAAGGTAGTTATGGGTAGGGGGAGTAAGAGAGGAATTATGGAGAGAGAGGGAGAGTGGAGAGAGAGAGAAAGAGAGAGAGAGAGAGATATTAGTAGTGATTATGGTAGTGGGGAAGAAGGGGTTCAGGGAGAGAAAGATATAGAGATGAAGGAGGTTAGAATCTTGGGGAGGATAGGTGAATTATAGAGAGGGGGGTATTGAGAGAGAGAGAGAGAGAGAGAGAGAGAGAGTGGGGGATATATATATAAATATAATGTATTGTATATATAAAGAGAGAGAGAAAGGAGAGAGGGTTTATGTTAGGATTTTGAGGGAGAGAAAAAGGGGTGCTGGTTAGGGGTAGGTGGAGCAGTAGGTGACATAGAGAGTTAAATATGGTTTTAATAAGGGTTGGCGGGAGGAGGGGTGAGAGAGAGAGAGAGAGATGAAGGAGGGGGATTAATGGTAGGGGTGAGAGAGAGAGAGGTCATTATGGGTTTAGGGGAGGAGGGTGGTCAGTGGAGAAAAATATATAGAGATGAAGGGGGGTTATGGGTTTGGGGAGGAGGAGGGAAATTATAGAGGAGGGGGGGTAGAGAGTGAGAGAGATAGAGATAGATGAGTGGGGGTGATTAGGGCTAGGGGGAGGAGGAATGTTGGGTGTGTGAAATATATATACATTAGGAGGGTTAGGGGTTTTGGGAGGAGTAATGAGGCTAGAGATAATGGGGGTATTGTTGAGGAATTTGGGGGTATGGAGTAGGACAGAGAGAGAGAGGGGGGGGATAAATTGAGTTTATTATGGGGTTTGGGGATAAATAAAGGTGTGGGGTTTAGTGGTAGGTGGAGGAGTAGTGTCAAGGAATAATGAGAGAGGGTGTTAGTAAAGGAGGGAGGAGGGGGAAGCAGGAGGGAGGGAGGAGGGGGTTAGTTTTAGGTTTTAGAGTATGGGTTAAGAAAGAGACAAAAAGTGTGGGTGTTAGGGAACAGGTGGATATATATCGGGGTGGGGGTTATGGGTAGGTGGAGGTGTGGGGGTTTGAGAGAGTCAGGGTGGGGTTTTGTTGGGCCCATAAATGGCCCCTTTTTTACCACCCTTATCCACCTCTTTTTGCCTCATCATACCCTATTGTGTATGCTAAACAGATGTTTTTCACTCACTTGGCCCCTCAAGGCATAAAGGTGTGGTTAATTATTGTCTCATTTTATTAATGCTTAGGATTGTGGTAATCAAGGCTCTACATCTTAAATTATGCTAACTTATGATGTTTTTATAAAGATATTTTGAGATATAGAGCATACAGGTGTAGCGGGCTGAACATGCCAAAAGAGGGATGGACATTCATTGCTAAAGTTGATAGACATCCATTCCATCATTTGTCAAAGAACGCGGTCCTAGTGTATTAGGCCATGCAAGCTATACACGGGTAGATGCAACAGACTGTGACAGATTTGGAGACAATAGTGCGCCACTTCTCAAAAGTAGTTGTAATCTGTGGAATATCTTCTCCACCAACCAAGATCATTATTTTTGGGTCGAATAATAGCTTCCCTATATCTTCTACTCTCATCCTACCACGATTGTAACAATTTATTGTAATTGGGGAAGCCTGAAGATCAGAGATCTTCATGGTTTCCCAATAATAGGACGAGGATGTTATGACTATAATTGTATAAATATGGGAAACTATTCTGAGCCAGGGGTTGAACATTTAACTAAATTATTGTATCAGTTGTGACTAAGGTTGCGTGATTCATCTGCCCTCTTTAATACAAGGAGTTTGATTCACATCTTGGAATTTTAATGTGTGTTATTTCTAGCATCTCTATGTGAAGGTTGGGCCCACCTTCCCATAGGGATTGCTGAGTTAATTAGGTATTTATTCTATTGTGTGATTTTGTGATAATTTCCTTTCTTCATAGTAAGCTGTAATAGCTATTGATTGATAATGTGTTATTGGATAAATAGTAATTCCTTTTCTTGTAAGATTTTAGTGGTAATGTGTGCCAGTTGACTGTATAGGTAATTGTCCCTTCTGCACTATGTGATAGCTGTGACAACCCTATTCATTCCTAGTTCTTTCAATTGATGTTTCTGTAGATATTTGCAGTTGATTCCTTTGCTTTTATAGTTGCATAATTTCATTTCTATACTTTGAATTTCTATAATAGTTGAATTCAATTCATGCCCTTTGGATTCCTAGAATAACTAGATCAAGATAATTGGGTGAATCTTAGAGGGTTTGGAAATCAAGATTTCACATTAGAGGAAATTTCAAATCAAAATGGGCCTTTTAACATTTATTCAAATTCAATGTCATCATCTGTTAGCCAATAAAATTGCTTTAAATTTGAAATACCATATAGGTCTTAAACACTTTTTTAATATAAATTTGGGGATAGGTATCATAAAAAAAAAACTACTTTTTTTGTTTGTATTTTTGTCATATCTCCCCGTGTTTTTACTCAAATTTTGATCGGGAGAGCTCATTGGATGCAGAATTAAATTCCACTTCCAACGAGTACCCACTCGGCATACTTTTGATGGACCCCGCTACCCCAAAAGCAAGAAATACCTAAAAAATGGAATGATGATGTCATCATTCCACTTTTTTAGGTATTTCTTGTTTTTGGGGTAGCGGGTTCCATCAAAAGTATGCCGAGTGGGTACTCATTGGAAACGGAATTTAATTCTGTATCCAATGAGCTCTCCCGATCAAAATTTGAGTAAAAACACGGGGAGATATGTAAAAAATACAAACAAAAAAGTAGTTTTTTTCTTTTCTTCCTCAAAAATTAATTAATATTATTTTATTATTTTAACTATTATTTTATTAATTCATTTTAGGAGCCCCATTTTGAGTTGAAATTTCCTCTAATTTTTTCTGCAAGAGTAATCTAGATGTTATTTCCTGAATCTTTCAATTCTAGATTAAGAATCGTTAAAGGTATTTGTGGTTGTATTCTTGAGAAAGTAAATTAGATTAAGTGGATTATGGGATGAGTGTGGTTGAACAGGAAAGTAGGATCATTTACTTACAACAACTTAGTGTTTAATCATATATAGTGCATATTATCCTTGAAATAAAAGACTTCCCTAGGTTGACAATAAATATTGAACACTCTATATGTTAGCTTTAATTAACTTGCATTTAGGTTTCCCAACATTTTGACACCGTTGCCGGGGAGGATAAGTATTAGACACTATCGTAGTTACATCCAGTGATTTTTTCTATTCAGTATTCTTCAATTATTTTTCCATTTGCATGATTTTGGTTGCATGAATACAAGAAGGGTACAACGTGATCATCTTATAAATCCCAGAACCCCACAGAGCACTAACGTTGCAGGTGGTTGAGGCCATGGGAGAGGTCTAGAATTGGGGAGAAGAACATTCATTGATGATATTGTTAATATAACCAATTCTTCTACCAGGGCTCACTATCAGGAAACACCCATCAGAAGAGACCCTACCAACCCTAGAGTGCCAGTGTTAGGTTCTACAGTGGAGAACACACGAGGAGCTGCAACACCCTCAAATACCCCTACAGAGGAGGACAAAGTTAGTACTACAGGATCGACTAATCGATATCTAATCTATCACATTAATGGCAAGGTTTTAACTAAAGAGGAGTGGACATAGTTCCATTAGAAATTCATCGATCAGTGGAAGAACGAAGAGGATAAAATAGAAGAAAATATGAGTAACAGACATGATTTCGAAGAGGAAGAGGCAATGGGAGAAAATCATCATCATGAAGGTAATTCCCTACCTGAAGGGATGGTGGCTACACTTCATTCCCCAATTCAACAACTAGAAGCGATAGCCCCCATGAAAAATATATCACCATCGGTGCTGCCTTGCTTTTATGGAAAAGAGGCAGAGGAGCCAGGTGAATTTCTTTTTGAATTTTATATTCGCTGTCACAGCTATGACTACACCACCAATGCATAGAACCTGAAACTCTTACGTGCCACTTTGAAGGACAATGCATTACATTGGTTTATGAGCCTAGGAGGCAGAACTGTCACTAATTGGGACAGGATGAAATAGGTGTTCCTAGATAAATATCAGGAGTATCGCAATACCAAGGATAAGAGAGAATAACTATTTAAAATGGTATAAAAGGATGATGAAAGTCTAGAATATTTTGTCGAAAGGATTTTATATAATGTGAAGAGAGTTGGAAAGACTAATATGGGGTTAGATGTGCTCAAAATAATCCTACTTCGTGGGATTAGGGATGATTTCTTAGATATTTTAAACCTGTTAGGAAAGGGGGATATCTCCAAGGAGTCCTTCGAGAAAATCATGGAACTGTGCAAAAGGTACTCCAAGGGATCTTCTAGGAATAACAGGTGGGACAAAAAAGACAGATTAGAACATGATTTCTTCGATAGAACTCAAAATTCATCTAATTGAGGAGCCACCCATGCAGAGATAGGAAATCTCCTCAAAAATTTGAAAACATAAATGATGAGATCCATCTCCTCGGAAATAGATTTCCTAAGGGAAAAGTAGAAACAAGCAGTAGAGGATCTAACACTAGGTGTATTCTGCCCTAGATGTAAAAAGAACCACCCTCTGAAGGAGTGCCCACTCGACAATATAGAAGTATGTTAGCTATGCAAGCTAAACCATGACACAAAATAATGTTCGTCACTACCTCAAGTGAAGGTCATTCTGTAGGCATCAACTTTAGAGGTGGAACCAGCCTACTTTATTGCACAAAATAATCCCTGGCATCCTCGAAATCAAGGTATGATTCCATACTCATTTCCATTTTAGAATAACATGAATAATTGGAATAATATATAGAATATGAATACACAATTCCCTTCATCTTATTCTAATCCTCAATGGTATCCCTCTCAACCTTCAATGCAAAATTTTAACTCCTAGAACCCTTGGGCTCCACCACCATAGCCACCGAACCAACCAAACTCTTGGTCTCCTGGATGGAGGAATTTCCATATAGGGAGCTAGTTTCACCATAATTAACCCTATCAAGAGCTTCCACATCAATCGTTTTCTCGATAGCCATACCCTCCTCAATATCCTCATCATTATCGATAGTCACAGCTACAACTCCAGAAAAATATTGTCCCCAATATGCTAATACGACCTCAGCTTCCTGCTCAACCTGACCCTAACCCAAATAATAAAACAGTCCATTAGTTTGAGACTGTCAACATTCCTTCCTACTCCCTTACCCTTGTACCCTACAAAGATATCCACTTACGACTAGGAAAGGTAGGGGAACCTTTGATCTTTGAGGATGTTCCATCCTCTGTTCATGAAGAAGGGATGAATCCATAGTATTTATCCAAGGCCATGACCCCCATTATTGAATATGTTGAACATCTTACTAATATGCCAGCTAAAACACAAAACGATACATCTATCGACACACAAACTACCTAGTTGATTAGGGAACCACTGTACCCTAAAATATTAATGCTACCAAAGGTAGAGGGACAACCTTAGTTTAACCTCTTAGGAGAGTTAAAAAATATTTATGTTAAAATTCCCCTCCTTCAGGCCCTTCAAGATGTACCTATCTATGCTAGAACTATTCGGGATCTGTGTACAAGGAAACCAAGAAGGAAACCTATGGATCCTTCTACTGTTCATGTCATAGGGAAATTATCTGCATTAATAATGGGAAAAACCCTCTTGGCCAAATATGACGATCCTAGGAATCCCACTGTCACTGTGTAGATTGGGCATACACAAATACCCAACGTACTGGTAGACTTAGGAGCAGAAATTAATGTCATGACTATTGAAACTGTAAGAAAACTTGGGCTCACTAATCTCAGGCCAGCCCCCACCATTTTAGAACTAGCAGATAGATCCACTATTAAACCTAAAGGAATTTTGGATGATCTTGTCATCTCAATTGATTTGTGGGATTATCCTGCTGACTTTGGTTTTACAACCCAAGTCACAGCTAGGAGGACACCCATTGATCCTAGGAAGACCCTGCTTAGCTACAACCAATGCTTGCATCAGTTGTCAATTATGTCTATGAGCATATCAGATGGCACCGAGATAAAGAACCTCACTCTCTATCCTCTAGCTCAACCGAGCTTAGAAACTAAAACTCTGTTATGGATGGAACCAGAGGAAGAAGAGGGAATTCAACCATTATTAACAATAGGGAAGGCCTTCACTTTTAAAGATGAAACTGAAGACGACGCCATTCATAATTTCATCAGTGAACCCACTTCTATCAATAAAAAAATTTATCAGATCCTGAATACTAATCTAGGTGAGGAGGAACAAGAAAATATCATAGAAGAGGCATTAGTTAGAGACACTCATATACTTCTAGTATTCAAAAATTTGAAAAGTGTTCCTATCGAGGTAGAGTCTAGAAAAACCTTGAATATTAATCCCAGCCTTTCCCTGGATGAACAGAAGCACCTGATCAGTCTCTTAAAAGAACACAAGGGGGCATTTGCATGGGAGTACATAGACATGAGGGGTATTCCCTCTAATATGTGCACCCATCATATTTATATCAAAAGTGACTCCTGTCCTATGTGCTAGCCTCAACGACGAATGAACCCCAATCTTAGGGATAGGGTGAAGGTAGAAATTCAAAAACTCTTGGAAGCAGGATTTCTATATCCCATTTCTGATAGAAAGTGGGTGTCTCCACTCATAATAGTACCCAAGAAGAATGGTAAATGGAGATTCTATGTGGACTATAGAGAGCTCAACAAGGCAACAATGAAATATCATTTTCCCTTTCCTTTCATCAACCAAGTACTTGACACCTTATCCAAGAAGAATTTTTTCTCCTTCCTCGATGGGTTTAGAAGGTACAATTAGATCCATATTGCTTCTAAAGGCCAAGATAAAACTACCTTCACCTGTCCCTAGGGAACTTTTGCATACTGAGTGCTTCCCTTTGGTTTATGCAATGCACTGACAACGTTTCAAAGAGTTGTGATTAGTATATTTTCAGAATTAGTTAATGATAGTATGAAAATTTTTATGGATGATTTTACTCCTTATGGAAGATATTTTGAAGAAGCATTGAAAAATATGGAAAAGGTTTTAACTCGCTATGAACAGACCTAGCTCTCTTTAAGCACTGAAAAGTGCCATATGATGATGAGTGAAGGAGTGGTGTTGGGGAATTTCATCTCTGCTAATGGCATCCAGGTGGATCCCTCAAAAATCAAGGTAATAAAAAATATACCTACTCCTGTAAATCAAAAAGAAGTGCGAAGTTTCTTGGGGCATGCTAGGTATTACTGAATATTCCTAGAAAAAATTTTCAAACTTGCCTCTCCTTTGTTTTCATTGTTAATAAAGGATGTGCAATTTGTTTGGAATGTGGCATGCGAGAAAACATTTGTTAAACTTAAGGAGAATTTGTCCACAGCTCCTATTTTAAAAGGACCCAACTGGACCCTGCCTTTTCACATTTCTTTAGATGCTTCTGATACTACCATTGGAGTAGTTTTATGACAGTGGGATGGTCAAGCACCTTATGGAGTTTATTATATTAGTAAAACATTATCCCCTACTGAACTTAATTATATTGTTACCGAGAAGGAGTTCTTAGCCATTGTTTACTCCATCAACAAATTTCGACATTATATCACTGGATATCCTGCATTTGTGCCCACTAACCACTCGGCCATTAAATATCTAATGAATAAATCTATTACCAATGCCAGGGTAACTAGGTGGTTGTTATTATTGCAAGAATTTGATATTACATTATAGACAGACCTAGAAGAGAAAATGTTGTCACTGGTTTCTTATCTCATTTCACTAACAATGATGATAATTTTCCTGTTGAGGACTCTTTTTCAGATGAACACTTATTTGTAGTTTCAGGTCACTCCCCTTGGTATCCAAATGTCACTAATTACTTGGC
This sequence comes from Pseudotsuga menziesii, assembly GCA_001517045.1. Classification (NCBI taxonomy): domain Eukaryota; kingdom Viridiplantae; phylum Streptophyta; class Pinopsida; order Pinales; family Pinaceae; genus Pseudotsuga; species Pseudotsuga menziesii. The sequence goes on along the minus strand of LPNX010827401.1, from coordinate 52,188 downwards.
TGTAGGAAATATTCTAGCACATTTGTCCAAAAGAGAAAAGAGGAAAATTATTTAAGAAAGTGCCAGGTATTGTTGGATAGACAGTCATCTCTTCTACATAGGCCCTGATCTTGAGATCAGAAGGTGTGTAAGAGAAGATGAAATATTCCATATTTTGAAGGCCTTCCATGATGAACCTTATGGGGGCCATTTTGTAGACAGGAGGACAGGACACAAAGCGCTGAGAATGGGCTACTATTGGCTAACCCTTTTTAGGGATACAAAAAGATATGTCCAGTATTGTGATAGCTTCCATAGGATGGGAAGCCCAATAGATTAGACCAAATGCCTCTTCAACCATAATTAGTGGTTGAACCCTTTGATAGATGGGCCTTAGATTTTGTTGGTCCTATCACCCCTCATTCCAAGCAGAAATCCTACATCCTGGTCTGTACCGACTACATGACAAAATGGGTAGAAGTTGTGGCTCTAGTGAAGGCTAATGACTAGGTTGTGATCAATTTCCTGTATGGTGAAATATTTACCCATTTTGGGGTACCCAAGGAAGTGGTTACCGATGGAGGACTGCAGTTTGTGTCATATCAATTCGAAGCTCTAATACGAAAGTACCATATTCAGCACCGGATAGCTTCACCTTACCATCCCCAAGCCAATGGCCAGGTGGAAAGCACTAACAAAGTTATTGAAGCTATCCTTACCAAGACGATCAAGAGCCATAGTAGAGATTGTGCTGATAGACTTCTGGAACCATTGTGGGCATATCATACTACTTGGTGCAACACTACAGGTTTCTCTCCTTATGACTTGGTGTATGGGAAAAGTGTTGTCTTCTCGATTGAATTTGAAATTAACACTTTGAAGACAACTATGGAAGTAAACCTAGATGTAATTGAGGCTCAGAAGAGAAGATTGAATCAATTGAATGAACTTGACGAGAATCATTTAGCTGCTGTGGATCAGATAATATTAATCTAGAAATAGAGATCCAATTAGCATGACTGATTCATCAAAAAGAAAGTCTTCTATGAGGGAGACTGGGCATTATTATACGATTCAAGATTCAAAAGGGACTTCAAGGGTAAATTATGCACAATATGGTTGGGCCCATACCTGGTAGATAGAGTATTTGATAATGGTATGGTCCACCTGATAACCATTGATGAGAATCATGCACCATTATTTGCTAATGGTCACAGGATACGACTATAACATAATCCCATTTCAAAGGACGCATTCACTTCATAGATTGCAGCTGATCTAGACTACGAGTTAGAACAAGGGAAATAATTTTTCTCTTCCCCTATCAATCCTTAGTTAATCACTGTAAATCTTACATGAATATTTGTACATAAATAAATTGTTTTCTTTACTTTTATCATTATCTTTTTCTTTTGCACTTGATCCATTTAAAAAAAAAACAAACAAAATGTGCAGGGACGTGCCTTAGGAGCGGTGGTCATCATCAGGCCTGTTAACCAGGGTTGTCCTTCTGTAACTCCCTGCACTAGAAGAAAACTCCTTGAATAAATCTGTTGCATCCACAACACATTCCTTTATCCCATTTCACACAGCTGCAACACTTTCAAAATCAGTCTTTTACCCTGTTTCGCACAACTGCAACACCGTAAAACTTTTGCCTTTATCTCGTTCCATGCAACTGCAACACCGTTTTACTTTTTTCCAATTTCACCTTTTCCACACATCTGCAACGTCATAAAATTTCCACATTTATCCCATTCCAAAAAGTTGCAACATCATTCTACTTTTTTCATTTTCATTGTTTTCGCGCAGCAGCAACACCGTAAAAATTTTGCCTTTATCCCGTTCCATGAAGCTGCAACACTGTTTTACTTTTGTCCATTTTCACCTTTTCCACCAGCTGCAACACCATCAATTTCTGGAAACTTAAATATTTTTTCTGACTCCGGCAACTGCAACACCATTTTACTTTTTCCCATTTTCACCTTTTTTGGCAGCTGCGAAACCGTCAACTTCCGTCAGCTTAAATCCCTTTTCCTATTCCAGCAGCTGCGACTCTGCCACATTTGGTTGATTTTTCTATAATTCAGGGCTACGAATTTGCTAAAATGTTTGATTTATCTATGGTTTGTGGCTGTGACTCCTCTATTATTGGCAGAACTCTTTGAAACCATGGTTAGCAACTCCTCCATATCTAGCTCCAATTCCTGATGTCGACGATTCCGATTTATACTCCAGCACTCATCATGTTTTCGACCAATTTGACATGATGGTTTTCATTCACCGATGGAAAAGGTCATTAAAGTATCCATGTAATAATTATTACACTTAATGGCTGCACTTCAAACACTCTACTATTCTCCAAAGGACACCATCCATCTCGTATTTTCAAAGGTATGGTTTTCATTAACTGCTTGATTAAGTATTAAATGGATCTGACAATATTAATAATACCTTCCTTTAGAGGTTTGGGGATTACGTATTGAAGTCTCTGAAGCAATAGTGGTTGAGGTCACTGGCCTTCCTCAGGTGAGCAGAGCATGGTTTGGATAAAGGACCCCCAATCTTGCAGCAGTACAGGATTTTCTTAGGGAAGGGGAGTACATTCAACCGTCATGAAGGGGGATAACATTGAAATCACTACCTCGGCCATGGAATCAAGTAGCAATTTTCCTCAAGAAGTATATCACCTGTGAAGTTAGGTATCAAATGGTCTATCACTCTGAATTTCCTTTATTATCTCATATCCATCACAGGGCCTTGCTAAACATTCCATTTTATTTATTCAATCATTTACATCATATGGCAGGTTTTGTCTGAACCTCCAAGCATCCAATATCTTCCCTTACCCACCATGGCCTCATTAAATTAATAATTTTACGGGCCCTTTCTCAACAAAATAAAACTTGGGAGCAATTTACAGGTCAAGTTCAGGAACCCATTCTTTTGCCCGGTGTTCCAATAGAAGAGGAAATAGAAGTATTTGTACTCATGGGGCCTGTTCAAAACCAAGAAGAGCCTACCAATCCACAATTGGGGGGAAATGAAGAGCAATAGGACGTTTGGAGTCCCTCCAATTCAGTTGGGGGGGGGAAATGAGACTAGATCAAAGGATCAGTTAGGAGAGCAAGCAGAACAATTGGGGAAGAATGCACAAGAAAACCTTGTGGAAAGACTCAATAATAGGGCATCTCTAACATCAAAGGATGAAATTGGAGCAGCATTAGATGCTACGACAGTTGAAACTAAATATGTTAGATCTATGATAACAGAAGAAAACATGTAGGTGTTGACCATTGAATCTTCCCCTAAATGGGGAGGGACCCTGATTGAGGAAGAACATCCTAAAGAACAAGAAAATTTCAAAACATAGGATATCCCTTCTACATCAGCCACAAATCTAGAAGTTATAACACCATAGAGAAAAAGGAGGATATCAAAAGATGAAATAAAGGCATCACCACTAATAAGATGAAAAATAACTAGGTCAGCTTCAGCAGTAGAAGTAGCATGGGAAAGATGGGCAACCCTAGAAGCACAAATTGAGTTCCCCATTCTTAGACCCAAAGAAAATGATGCCCCATAGGAACCGGCTGTAGAAGAACCTCAAATTGAAGGACTTCTATAGGAAAATGGGATGTTAAAGGAGGAAGTGCAATCACTCTGGAAGGAATTAGAAAATTGGAAGGAAGCGTACAGGAAATAAAGTGAAAGGAAGATACACACATTGGTCGAAGCTACAGACCAAATAGAAGGATTCAAAGCTATAGAAAAAATGGAAGGATCAGCTCCTGCTGAGGCTAGTGATGAGGAAGAAAGAGTGGTTTGTCCTATCTGTGGATAAATATTTAATGAGTCAGGTTACAAGGTCATAGTTCGTTCCTTTGTAACACAACAGCCCGCACCTACAGCTGTGGAAGAACAGGGACAACTTGATTGAAAAGATGGTGAGGCTCCCCAAGAGAGATTCCAACAAAAGGAAGTGGCAGATGAACAGGATATTGATACACAAGAACTAGCATCTTTGAATATCCCTATTGAAATTTCCACCCACATCGATAAAGATGAACCAGAGGATGAGGTTATTCCTAATTTTGTTGAAGAAGTCTGCATTGTGACTCCTGAACCTTCGCAGGACATAGAACTAATAGGAATGGAACCCCAATAGTAGAATGATGATGAGGTTGAATAGGATGTTGAGACATAAGAACCAACATCCTTGAATATTCTTGTTCAAATTTCCACCCAAATGGGAGAAGAGGAACCAAGGATTGAAAACATTTTGGAATTCAACGAAGAAATTTTCACCATGACCCCTCAATCATCTCATGACACAGAGATAATGGAAATGGAACCCCAATAGCAAGAAGATGAGGAAGTGAACCAAGATGTTGCTACACAAGAACCAACATCCCTGGAAATTTCTGTGGAGCCTCTCAGGATGCAACAGGAAGCCAACCCCAAAATGGATATCATTCCTAATATGGATTTAGGAGAAGATGAGCAACTGCAATCACAATCCTCGGGGGACACTGAAATCCTTAAGGAATAGCTCCATATTGAAAAAGAAATGACAACAAATATAAAATCCCAGCAGCATGAAGAAGGAGAAGGGTAGGGCTCTGTTACACAAGAAACAACATCCTTGCATCCCCGTATTGAAGTGGTAGTTGATAATCAGGTAGATAAGGAGATTAAAATTCAAGAGGAAGTTGCTCCACAAGAACCAAAATCCTCGCAATCAACTACTGATGTTGCTATAGGGGAACCCCAAAAAGAGGATGTTGTTACACAAGAAACAGCATCCATAGAAGTTGTTTTAGAACTACCTATGGTTGAAGTTGTTTTAGAATAAATTCCAGGAAGGGATGTTGTTACACAGGAACTAGCACCCCCAGAAGTTAGCTCAGAAGTGCAGGATGTTCAATGTGGCACATCAGGTGACAAGGTATGGGTCAAACTTCCTCAAAATGTTATCAATTTATATTATGATTAGGAACAACACCGAAGAGAAGAAGAAATACTAAAACCTATAAAAGAACTCTCAATCCTGAGGATAGAAGTAAAGAAGTGGAGAAGTCAGGTGGAGAGATATCAGGAGGAGATGGTTTCCCTCGCTGAACATAAAAAGACCATTAGGGAGCTAAAGGAAAAATGGGTAGAACAACTCATGACCCAGAAACTCCATGAGGAAGAACTACAGAAGGAGCTAAGGGAGCTGAAAAAGTTTGAGTCTATGCAGGTGGAAAAAGACCAACTGTATGCTCTTTCTCAGGAATTATTGAGCACTAGAGTACCATCCTCCTCTTACCATGTGTTTTTATTTGAGCATTTTATTTGGTTTAAACTAAGGGCTATGAAAGAAGGGAGGTCATATGAAATAGCATCCTTGATGAAATTCTTGGAAACATTTATGGGAAGTGATTTTGAGGACTAGAATTTGCTGTGTGACATTTATTGACATGAGATGGCTTGTCCTTTGGACTACCATTCGAATCATGTTCCTTTCTCAGGTGATTTTTAGCTGAGGGATTTTTCCTCCTTTGTGATCAATCATGTTCAGTGGGAAATTTTTTTCTAAACTTTCTCTCACAATGAATCCCATTCTAATATTTGGATCCAAAGAAAACCTCAGAATCATCGTCTTCTCCTTGCTCGACATCAAATTCTACTCTCATGTCCCATCCAAACTCGGCATATAATGGAACTACAGGAAAGGGTTATTTCTACTTGTACCAACTAGATTTCGATACATCAACAAATGGCTTTGAAAGGTAGACAATATAGATGGAGGGTTGTGTTACGGAGAGAAATTCCTATGGCTTGAAGTACCACAACAGACAACTTGACTCTAGAAATCAATCCTTTCCAATATGCAATAGAAATTAAATATCTAACACTAAAGTATCAGACCTCGTACCTTATTCCGGACGATTGAAGTAGATCCCCATTGAGATTTCCAACTTCAGCTTGTATTGATTAATCACTTCCCCAACAACAAGTAAACAAGACAAGCATGCTATATATATTGGTGTTAGATATATTCTAGAATATATAATAAACAATGTATAAGCATTTGAAAACATCCATGGATAAAATATTCATTCAAACATACATTATTGGATAGGAAAATATATTTCTATTAATATAAAATCAGAGATTACAATGGATACAACCTTGGTCGGCACGTCTACGAATCAGAGAAACTGAATCCCCCACTTGGGCCTCCACCACGTCAATCCTCCATCTCTCAATAGCAGGTTCACAAGCAAAAGGAAAGCTTGAGAAGAACACAAAAGTGCTCCAAAGGACAAAGTGATGTAGACTCAAGCACAAGTTTCGACAACAATGGACTATAGTTTCTTTTCTCTCAATTATCTCATATGCCTTCAACGTACCATAGAGTTCCTTATATAGCTTTTCAAAGGCGTAATGAAAGGTCGAATCCAAGAGATCTCAAGGCATAGGAAAGGATAGGATTCAAATGAGTCAGATCCATGTCAAGGAAAACACTAAAAGGATTTGGATTATGCACACATCTTGATGTACATGGTTTTAGGGGTCAAACCTGCGTATATACGCGATTATAGGTTTAAAAGTCATGTGTATTAATTTTCACATGTTTTTAGGGATGGTCAAGGGAACATCAAAGGACAAAAATGGTCCAAGGGGTCTAAGGAGTCTGCAGAGGGATAGGGGAAGGCCATACAAGTGTGATTCACCTGAAGTGGTAAAATCAACTATAACAGATGCCCCCTAATGTGTGAGGTCAGAGGGGTCATACGATGGCTAAAATACATTATAAGTCCATCCCAGAAGTGAAGTGATGAAGGATCCCAAATGGAAGACCAACCACCCAATCAGCATAGTACAATGATACAACTCTGCACATACTACAAATACATATAGCAGTCTCGGATACATAAGAGTACAATGGCCATGAATAGGCATGATACAAGATACCACATAAGTGGTCATCATCACGTACAATATACATAGATCAGAATCTCCATGATGAAGATATACAAAGGACCATGATCTCCATAATGGCTGAAGACATATAATGGATCAAGATCTCCATAATGGCTAAAAATGTCTGTCATATACTGGAATAAAGTCACGAGAGTTGAAATCTCATGAACACTAGCACAATCAAGGAGGTAGAACATAAGAGATGCCACCAATCTGGAAAGTCTTCTACACAAACTGATATGAGTACATGTCCTACTATGTGAATAGAGGTGTTGATGTTGAACATAGTAGTCCATTGTCTGATTACCAGTAATTGATGTATACCATTAATAGACACGAGATCACCCACTAATAATGAAAATGGGAATCAAGGTACTAGAGTGCAAACTAACAAGTGTGAATAAATGTGTTGATGTCGAACACTTGAGAGGATTCATCTATCAAGGGACATTGATGTATTCCCAAAGACTATCGATGGTGAGAGAACTTGCCACTAATGACTGCAAGTCTCAAGGCACTCAAAACTGACTCTATATTTCAATCCCAGAATAAATGATCTGAATTTGATGGGATGAAATCTGTTGGAAGGAGGGAATTAAGGCATCCCCCATCATCCAACATGAGGTACTTAGCAAAGTTGTATAATGTGGAAGGACTCGATCATAAGGTGCATGAACCAGTAACTGTACCAGGAATGGACGACATGCAAAGTCAAGATAACTGAGGAATGGCCGACTCAGGTTTCAAATTCCTTCGAACGAGAGCATAACGGTGAGTGGAGACTGAATAGGGGCAGCATAGACTGGATATACAAAATGGGGACATCTTTGTGACATAGGAGGCATAGACAGAGGCTCCATGGGGACTGGAAGCTTAACCAGTCGATGGAGATAAACTCAGATAAAACAAGTACAGCTCTTAAAGTCAAAATATACACCCAACCAATGGATGTGATATACAGTGCTCTGTTCGAAGGCGACAAAACTTGACAGTTGCCAAAGACAACATCTTTCCTTGTCCGGCTTTTTGGTTTTTTTTTTTTTTTTGGAATTTTTCAAATATTTAAAAATCTTGAAAAAGAACAAAACTGCTTTATAGTTATAGACTAGGAGGAGATGAGTGTCATAGGGGAAAACAAACTAGTTCCAATCAGTGGAACCTACCTATGCTCAATGCAAGGACACATGTGTAGGATAGTGACACTCGAGGGAAAATCCTCTCCCGGTAAAAAAGGGAATCAAGCTACAAAGGATATATAAAATGGCTCTGCATGGCTAGACATGAGACAAGCTTGGGCTGTATGGCTGAAACGCAATGTCAGGGAAGCCGACATAAAGCTCAATAAGGCAAGCAAAGCTTATGCTAATGCAATTACAACTTGACATAAGGGAGTCTCGAGGGAAATATGCCAACAAAAGATCAAGAGGAGTACGAGGCTCTTGCTAAATGTCATGGCAGTACGATACAACAGACTCCCACACCCTAAAGGACAAAATGTCAGCATGGGCACCAAATGCAAATAAGGTGCTAACTAGGGTACCCATGTAAGGTCAAGCTCTACCACTCATACCATGCCACTTCTAAAATAGAAAGAAGGCTCTGTGACATAATAGAGTGGGTTCGTACCTAAGGCTATGATGAAATGGTCATAAGGTCATGTAAAATGCAAACGGTGATGAAACCTAACCTATATTCTAGTTTAGACATGATACCTGAGATCAGAACGAACGGGTCAATCCAACGGCTGAAACGACACTCAAAAAGGTCAAACGACACTAAAAACGGTCTCCTACATCATGAATTAGGTTAAAAAACGGTCCAAAATGATTAGAAATGGTCCAAACTATAGGAAAGGGGGTAAAAATTTTCAAAAATTTGAATAATTTCTATAAATAGTAAAAAATTCAAAACATTATAAAACATTTGAAATTTTTACCCAATTGAGCCCAGATTTTCAACAGCGAATTCTAGGAGATCCAACCGGTGGAATCCACTACCGTTTCTTCCAGGTACTTACCCATGCTCTTCTCTTCCATTTTGATGCAATTTTTATCAAATTCCATGGTCGTTTGAGGTTTCTAGGCCAATCTAAAAAAGGCGATGCGGCCCACACAGAAATTGAGGGTTTTTTCATGTATAGGGTTGGATATACGCAGAAAATGCCCTCACAGTCGCGTGCATACACAGTTGTTTGGAAAACAATCGCGTATGTGACCGTGCATGAGATTTTTTGAGTATTCTAATGGGAAAACTTGCAATTTTTTGTGCATGATGGTCCTATAATGGAGAGAACGTGAACATGGTGATGTAGAGGAGATAGTAAGTGCTGATTTAATGGCTCAACAAGTGCTACGTGCATGTGGGATCTACAAATTTTGGTGTCTTTGTGGCTTGAGGGCCAAACCAAGACTATTGTAGATGCTGGTGGATTACTAGAATATAGACTTTGAGTCCTTCCAGATAGATGGGATGTACCTCACCATAGAGGTGGAGGACATATAATTTATTACTGGACTTTCCTGACAAGGGGAAGTAGTGACCCTTCATTCTCATGGGCCCGGAGGTGGCCTAACTATAGATGAGTACATTGCGGTCTACTACTATCTAGACACGGAGAAGGTGGGGAGTCAGATCCCAACCAAATCTATACAAGTGCTTGGCATAAAGGCCATCCTACTAACATTGGGCAAGATAGAAAGCTTGGCTTCACTCCAACATGCCTCGTGGCCTCTGATGTTCTATGCAGTGGAGTGCATGAGACCCACGGTCTATGACTAGAGCACTACACTATTGAGCAATATGAAACATTAGCTCAGTGAGTGTAGGATGGGAAGAGTGTGAAACTTTGGTTTTAGTAGCATACTGAGCATGTTTTTCTTCAAGCATGTTCTAGGATTGAACCCTAGAGTTGATGTTCCTCTACATGGGGTTTGAGATTCGGCCCAATGACATTGGGTGGATGTGATGTGCAGACTGGGGGGAGGTAGGGTTTCCAACCCCTATCCAGCTGATTTCTTTCCATGGTGGCGATGACAGATAGTTTCCATCGATGACTACCCCTATTCGGGGATTGATTTCCAGGGGAACCCAGACATGCCACTACCACCAGAATCGACATATGGTGACATAGGTAATGAATCTCGACCCTCTCTTTAAATATTTGAGTTATTTAATTTTTTTGTGTTTTCTGATTATATGGAATCAAAAGACATATTTTTGGGTGACAATACATAGTGACATATACCATATGCTTGTATATGTGGGACCACAATAGCTTGAAGGCTTCCCTCGTCACAAACAGAGGGGAAGAGGAGATGATATCACGGGTGTGGATGTGGAGCGGATGCTCTAGAGCATTCATACCAACTTTGTGAGGTTGACACACAAAGTTCCCATGGCGCAAGTCGAGGACTTGCCTGAGGCTATGCAGCACCAGGTGGTGGGTGTACCAGGAGCATGGGTGTGATTTTTTTGATGGCTAGCTAGAGCTGTAGTGACCTTCCATGATCACAACCCCGCTCCTCCTCCATAGGCTTAGATACCTGGGAGTTATACATTTTGTATTATCGTGTATTATATTTTGGTGGCTCAATATCCCCATTTTTGTATCATAACAATATGTATTACCACATTTTGGATGTTATATAAAATTTTTATGATGATAAGTTTATTC
>LPNX010827401.1:19325-29553 GCA_001517045.1 Pseudotsuga menziesii | reverse complement strand
GGGGGGGGGGGGGGGGGGGGGAGGTAAAAGAGATGAACAGGGGTAGGGGGAGTGTGGTAGACTCAAAATTCCTTTGTTCAGAGTATGACAGCAGGGTAGAATAGGTAGCAAATGAAACTGAATCATGGGAATGGGATCATAGCTGTAATACCAGGAATGTCACTGCAGACGGAAAATTCTTGGAGGAGGTAGAAACTTTTGATATTGATGGGATCCAAGGAAGACACATTGCAGAGTACTCTAAACAAATGTGACCCAATGTGGGAATGCTACCAAACTATTTTCTATGGGGTGGTGTCTAGGGACACCGTTGTGGTATGATCTCATGGATTTTTTGTGAACCCGAGAAGGTAAATGCTCGATGGTGCTTTCAATTTTACAGAGTCTGAAAGCATGAAGAAGACTCCAATGGGGGCTCTTTTTTGTTGGTAGTCTCTTGTGCTCGAAAAAGGATAAAAGTATGCATAGGAGATCTTATCCATCCTGTAGGGGATGAGAGACTTCTTTAACGTTGGTATTCCAATCAGGCTGGAAAAGGTTAAACCTATACTAACTGGATCGTCATTCAGATAATTTTACGAGCATGAACGAAACCAAGTTTGCTTGGCAATATTTTCTTGATGAGAAGGCTGGAAAAAAGCTTAACGACAACCTGTGGTGAGATTTTTCGCAAAGTATGGCCCCTCTACCCGAGAAAGCATAAACGTATGTAGAGGGGAATGGTCTTGGCTTGAATACACCAAGGTGGTCCTTTTCAATAGATGGTCTACATGGTCTGCACAAGTAGGTAAATGAGACGATGTAGATGCCCTTTCCTATACTTTATCAATCAAGAAAGGAAGCAACTATGCTCGGCTCTATTTTATTGTTTTAATGAGTCAAAAAAGAGCTTAAACGAAACTCTAGTGTGGTCAACCGACTGTGGTGGCACAGGCGATGCCCCATGTCAGGACGATGGACAGAGGTCCAAAGGTCATCCACGTAGTATGGATGGATTAGAAGGCTCTTAAACATAACAATACATGCATGGAATAGATCATGGTAGAGGCTCGTGAGTTAGTGCGATAGAGGCACACAAATCGAGGTGGCTCTCAAACAGAGGTCAAGAGAGCGCGTGTGTGTGTTGTGGTGTATGGACTTGACTACATGCGATGTGAGTGCAAGTCTGGGGGCACTTATATGCCAAATACATGTAAGAAAAATAAAGGGTTTTGTGGATGATGGTCCAGATGTCTGCGTAAGGTGTAGTGGAAAAGAAAATTATAAATACAAAAATAAAAGTAAAATTACATTCCTTAATGGGTGGTGGCTCGAAAACCCGCATGAGTAGTGGTAGGCATGAGAGATAGAAGTACAGGTCCGCAAACACTTTCATAACCATGTTGTGGCTCGTAAATCGAGGAAACTTATGGGAAATGGTCCCAAAATAAAGAGATATAAATTTGAGCCCAGAGGTGTGAGAGGTGTCTCGAACTGGTTCCTGGTGACTTTGGATTAGCAGCTGATGGTGCTGCCCCTAACTTGTGGTGAAAAAAAAATGTTGAAAAATAAAAAGGAAAAAAACTACACTATAAGGGACTCATAGTGGTGGTATTAGGCATAGGATCTATTGAGGTGGAGCCTGTTGCGCGGCTTCTTCAAGAGTCGACCATCTGTGTCAGCGAAGAGGTATGCCCCATTGCCTAGATGAAGGTCATTGGCAAGGCAGGATGACAAAATCTGGTCTTTTATGGGAAGAATCGATTCCACACTATGGTTTTAAGGGAATGGGGTAAAACCAGAAGCGGTCTTATAGATCTCCCTGTCATCGTGTAAGTGGTACCGAGATATATTAGGTGGATCTTCCATGACCAATGAGATGGAAGGGCAACTGGTGATAGAGATCATGTAAATGGTATTGGTTGTGGTTTTTATGTCGTTTCCCCTAGTCTCTGTTGGAGGAAAAGGGGCAGGCCTAGAAACAGGAGGAGTCTTTGATGGACCTGGAGGTAGGTGCAACCTCATCTCAATTTGTTGGGCATGATTCAACACATATTGGGGCCTCAGAGGTATGGTAGGTGGTTTAAGGTACCACATGGGATCTCTTAGTGTGAAATCCTGTAGATTGCGGGTTGCCAAGATAGACTTACTCACAATATTGGATGGTAAGAAAAGGAAAAGGAAAAGAACAAGGAAAAGGATCATGTTGATCAGGAATGAACCCCAATGTTTCCCTAGTAACTAAGGTTGCAGCTATGGTTGGGGAAACAATGGAAGATATAGGTCTGATGGACCATCGGTGATGGTGGAGACAATAGGGTCGGTTGATCTGGATATCATGTAAATGGACATGGTGTCTAAAGAAGGAGGTGGGGGGTGAACTTCTTCTATCAAGGTGATCTCAAATTCAAGGGAATGTTCACGGAGATCGGCTAAAGTGATTCGAAATTTAGGCAGGTCTTGGCAATGGTGGGAGTAATGTCAATACAAGCTACAAAGGGTGCAAGCATGGTTTGTTCTCAATGCCTTGTTCCTGACTACTGGCATGGTTGGGAGTTCAATCATGGGGATGTTTTCGTTTGCAGCTAATGTCACCTAGATGCACACGAATCACTGGGATTTTAGGGCAATTCTAAGTTGGATGGCCCTGTTGCTCATAGATGATGCAAGGTGGGACTTGTCATGGCTCTGTTGTGGCTTTGGTGTTCTTTCCCCTAGCCCTTTTTGGTTGGGGTGGTGCAGGTGCAGGTGCAGTGGTTCGATTATGTGGACCAGGTGGAGGGTGAGACTCAACCACGATAGGTTTCATTGGGGTTAAAACAACCTGGGGAATTACTGGTTGAGCTGGTGGATCAAGATACCACACTAGAATTCTCAATGTAAAGTTGGGTAGGCTTAAGGTGGCCATTATTGGTTTTCTCATGACACCATAGGGGGAAAGATGAAGGGAATCATATTTACTGGAGATGAGCCTAGATAACTCCTTTCTAGTTGCATGTGGGGATGCGGTTGTGGTTGCAGCTATGCATAACGCCGCTACTATGGGTGATGTTGTGGCTGCTATTGGTGTTGAGGCTATGGACAATGTTGTGGTTGTTGTTGGGGCTGCAGCTGTAGTTGTTGTTTAGGTGCAGTGGTGCTTCATGAGACCATGCACAAGTCCATATTTTCATTTTGTGTCAACGATGGTGACACTAACGGGAAAGGATCCATCATGGTGGGATCGATAAACAACTTAGGGACCACATTCAATGGTGGGGAGGCTGGTGTGTTTTCAACCATAGTGTTGATTGCAGGGGTGACATTAACATGTGTGGTCACCCCTTGTGGCTCAATGGTGGTGATGGTAGGGATAACATTGGCAGGTGTTGTTAACCCTTGCAGATCATCATAAGTGAGCTGATCAACCATCACAATCTTCCCTTCATGGGGGAACATCATGAGATGAAAGACAGTTGACATGATAGCTCACATGGCATACATGTATCTCCTTTCAAGGAGGAGGTTGTAGTCCAATTGAGCATTGACAACTTCTATGTCAATTAGCACTGTCTTCCTGGCTAGTGTGATGGGGACATGGGGGAGGATTCCTTGGGCTTTAGTGGGATGTCCATCATAAGCTCGCAGAGTTGTGGAGGACGGTTGCAAAATTGGTGATCCAAGTTTCTACCAAGCCAAGGTAGACATAACGCACGTGGATGCCCCCTCATCCACTATCCACCGATGCACAACCAAATTCTGGATGGACACCAAGATTTGGAAGGCGATGGTTGAGGGCATGTGCGGTTCCCCATTCTCTGTGTCAAAGGTGATCAACTTGGAGTCAGAGGGGTCTACTACCCCTAGGGTGGCTAGTAATGCTTTCTGCTGCATTGGGTACATTTTAAGTACCTCAAGAGTAGACATGGTGGTTAGCGTTTGGGACAAATCACCCACAATGCTATAGCTGACTGCAGCTCTAGCTGTGGCATTGTTGGCTACTCTACATATGGGGGGTGCAAGAATGGGGGTAATTGAAGAGGTAGGTTGACTGTTTTGGACTTGGATGTTGCTGATGGGTCAATAGGTTCGGTGTTGGCTCCGTACTGATTCCATCTAGTTTGTAAGTTGACCTCTTTAGTCGTCATGGCTAACAAGTGGTGAACACTTGTTTTAGCCATGGGAGGTGCCCCAGAGAATTGGGATTGGCTTGGGGAGGGGGTGCAGTTGCCACCAACCCTTCAACTAGTAGTGGGTTTTGAAGCACCATGGGAGGAGGTCCTTGTGGTGTTGGGTTGGGTTGGGCTTGATTTGCCATGTTGGGGGCCTGTTGGGGCTTGTTTTGAATGGCCTTCTTATCTCAAGCCATAAGGGGACACTCAAATGTGTAGTTCCGATAAACATCACAGAGTGTGCACAATTGGTTTGTGTGCAACGGGGCATTACATCTTGGTGCATTCTGTCGTGGGGGGTTTTGGGCTGGCCGATTTGGCACAACATTGTTGGGAGGGTTCGGTTGTTGACTACCTTCCTGCGGTTGGTTATTTCCTTGGTTGCGAGGATGGTTATTTCTAGCTTACCCTTGTTGATTGTTAGGGGTAGGGTGGTTGGGACGATTTTGCTATGCGAACACTTGTCCCAACGGAGCAGGTGGAGTGGGGGAGGGGGCTTGAAATGGTTGCATTGGTGGTGCATAGTATATTTGTGGAGGTGGTGGTGCAATAAATGTGGGAATTTACCCCACATACTGGTGTGTTGGCCAAGCCATGGCCTAATCCTATTGCGGTGGTGGAGGTTCTACATAGAAAGTTGTTGCTCCAGACTAGGACATCATTCTTGCATAGTCTAGAGCTTGGTTTTGGTAAGAAACATTAGCAGTGTTGCTTGGTTGTGATGGAGCTGTAGGTGGTGTTGGTTGAGGTTATGGCTATTGGGAGACCGATCCTATGATGTCGTCCATAGCATCGGATGCCCTCGGTGCATTGCGGTATGAGGTACTCAGACAGGAAGCGTCTGAAATGGTGGTGTATAGGTATCCATACTAAGCATAGATAAGGTCAAACTATTGATATTTCAGTATGGTCTCTTCTTTTGATTGAGGATGTTCGGATGCAATGTCCTTTGCTATGGGCGGGAGCAAGGTCTTAAGGAACCAATCCAAAAATATCCTATCGTCAATTTGGATTTTGCATAAACTACGACATCGCCACCACTCATGGATTTCGTCTGTTATATGAGTGGTAGTGCTTTGGCAGTAGGATAACAGGATGTCCACCTCTTCATCATATCTGATAGGGAGTTGGAAATACTATAGGAAAATGAAGGCTAGGGAGATGAATTCTAGATATTTGTCCTGTGGTAGCTCAATGTACCATTTGTCCATAGCACCTATAAGGGTGCATTGGAATAGCCTCAACCTGATGGAATCATCAAAAATGAGCACCATAGATGGAATGCCATTATGTGGTTTTGGGGACATTCCCCTTCCTTGCCTTCAAACTTGGGGATGTCTGATGGTAGCTTAGTTGGCATTGGAGGCCAAAAATATTGATGGAAAACGGAGTCATTTGTTAATCTCACCAAATCAGGCAAGTTAAGATGAGCCATGAAAGGCATATTTGACCACAGGTTGATGTGGGATGGGGCTACGATGGTGGTGGGGTTTGCAGGTGCATAATGCATCTACACAGTTGGGGGTGCTTGCGGTGGCACCATTGTGGATGGGCCAATTCCCCCAAGTGTTGTGGGAGGGATAGTGTGGGTGGAAGGGACATTTCCCTCATGCATGATAGTAGGGGCAATGTAAGTGGATAGTCCACTCCCCCCCTATGTGGTAGGAGGGGCAGTGTGTGTGGAAGGGCCACTACCCCCGTGTGCTGTCACTAGGCTAGCTTGGCTGGTCTCTATAGGTGGTGGCAACTGACTGATGACAGTATGCATGACTGTGCTTGGGCCACTTTCCAGGTTGTGGGTGACAGGTTGTGGTGTGGACATGGGTCCACTTGCTATGGTTATGCCAAAAAATGGATTTTTATTTGCACTAGCCATGGGGCTTAATGGTGCAGTATGGAGGTTCAGTTCAGACTGGTATGGGTCTGAATCAGAATCAAAGGCTATATAGCCTTTTGATGGTGTCGGATATCACTGAGAGTGGCTTCAACGGTGTCGATTGATTGTTCCAAGTGGTGATGGTTCGCCTCTTAGGCGTGAGGAAAAGCATGGAGGATCAATTGTGTTATATTTTATGTCTGAAACTGGTAGGAAGTATGTTTGGACCCTAGTTTTAGTGGCTTCATATTGGCTGCAGGTGGTCACTCGGCCACCAAGACTACAAAAAGACAACGCTTGGATTTTTCCTCATAAATTTTTCTACTCAATTGAAAGGGGTCATTTCCCATTTCGCTTGGCAATTCCTCTCAGCGGCCAGCTACTTTGGGGTTCCTATGGTACTCCTCATAATGAGTTTCTGGGTAGATCCCAAGTACTTCCCATAGTTGAAGTAGTTAGGGACTTATGTCCTCAAATACTGCCAATTTGTTTGTACTTAGTGTAAATTTGTAAATTTTAAGGCTCACTCAGCGTCATGAACTGAGTTGGGTTAATTATTTGGTATGATGTATTTGTTTGTTTGTTTTTCTAGTATTTGGTAATTGCAAATGGTTTATGAATTCATCGTGGTAGATTTCATGTCATTGTGTATGCACGCATTTGAATAATAAAAAATTGTGAACAAATACAATTTTTAACCCTAAATGTGTATGGGCTAACTAGATGTTTACCTCACACTGATATTCCTCTTCAACCAAGAGAAGGTGCTGGGCTCTCAACACAATGGGACTAAGCCCATATGTATATCCTCTAGTCACCTCTTGGATGCAAGGTTGGTCAACAAGGAGGATTCTTAGCGTCGTGAGAAGCCCTCGTTCTCTACCCCCTCTACCTTCTAGGTCATCCGGTTTTAATGGTTTGCAACAATATTAGTGGAGTGCCTAGATCTAGACGAGCTTGCCTTTTGTCGTATCCTAGAATATGCTAGAGGGTGATGAATAGGTAGAGGAGGAAGGGTAAGTAAGATAGTTTGTTTTAAGTTGATTTTAATTGGGGTACATTCATTTGATTAAGCCATTAATATTTACTTGGAATTTACATATTGTTTGTGAAAGAAATTGCAGAAAACAAAAACAGAAACAGAAATTGAACTGGTGTGCTGGAGAGAGGTGGCTGAACCACACTAACAGTCCTATAAAACTGAAATTTAACCTCTATTAAACTGAAATTGAATTTTTGTTCGACAAGCCGCACATTTCTGATCAAATCTAGCAAGGGGGGTGCAAGGATTTTTCAGAAACAAACGAGGGGGTTGCACAGAATCCATAGATAGTCGCGGTCTGTGTTTCTAGGTTGAAGTCGCACTTATCAAGGGATTAAGTGCACCCTGGGCACACCTGTTTGGCCATTAAGTGCACCCTCACCTCACTTTCAGGCTCGATAAGAGCGCCCTACCTCAGATTTGGGTTTTTTTGTGGTCTAGAGTCAGATCTGGCCGACAGTAACTTGTACTATGGCCAAATTGATTTGGTTTTTCCTTGCAGAGGCTTTGATAGTACTGATAACTGAAAATAAATTGGATTTAAAGCAAATTTAACAGGAATTTTTTGAAAACTAGGGCAAAAAATTAAAAAAACTTAAAAATTAAAAATTTGGACCAGGGATCCTGTGGGATCGACCTAGTATGGTCGCCAGTTCTGTAGTAGGGATTTATCCTTGCTATAGGGGCAGGAATAGCTCCCTTCTATCTACAGGATAGAAGGGTAGGTTCCTACTAGTGGGTAAATGTAGAAAATAAAAATGGAAATGAAAATGGATAGAATAGTAAACTAAGCTACGAACAGAAAGAAGAAAGAAACAATGGTGAACCCCTCTACAAATACAAGTTAGGGTTCCACCTCCAAAGACCTGCAAACAAATCCTAAGCTACATTAAAACCTACAAAACAATGTTAAACATAAAACCTACAAATGGAAACAAGGGTTAGAAAGCAAAGAAAACAAATAAACAAGACATGAAAGACAAGCTATACCTTCTCTAGTGGAAATGGGCCACCATGCCCTAGCTTGTGGAAGAACCTCTCTTGGATGGGGGGAGAAATGGCTCAATGGAGATGGAGGAGAGGGAGTGGGTGGCTTGAGAGGAAAAGGTGTCTTAAGGCATCCACGGGAAGCATAACAATTTGCAAGGGAGAAAGTGTTTGAGAGTGACCCCCCACCCTCCTTTTATAGCTTTTTCAAGGGGTTTTAGGGTTTTAAGCCCTTGGTTAGGGATTTAGCACCTTTTTTGGGATTTTAGCCCCTTCTACCCTAACTTTAGCTTATTTTAGGGTTTTAGCCCCTTTTTGGGGGCTTTAGCTCCTAGGAGACTATTTTGGGCTCCTTTTGGGGTTTTTAAACCCTTTTATCCATCCTTTAGCTATTTTAAGGGTGTGGGGGTCTAATGGAGTGATATGATGGTCGTGAGATGGTGTCCTTGGGTGGTGTAGGCCATTGAGAGATGAGTGGGGGATTTTTTGGTTAATAGTATCACTTGTGACTGAGGTTGCTTGATTCATTTTCCCTCTTTAATATAAGGAGTTTGATTCAGATCTTGGTGTTTTAATGTGTGTTATTTCTAGCATCTCTGTGTGAAGGTTGGGCCTTCCTTCCCACATGGATTGTTCAGTTAATTAGGTATTTATTCTGTTGTGTGATTTTGTGATAATTTCCTTTCTTCATAGTAAGCTACAACAATTATTGATTAACAGTGTGTTATTGGATAAATAGTAATTGCATTTCTTGTAAGATTTCAGTGGTAATGTGTTCCAGTCGACTTTATAGGTAATTATCCCTTGTGCACTATGTGATAGGTATGACAACCATGTTCATCCCTATTTCTTTCAATTATTGTTTCCGTAGATCTTTGCAATTCATTCCTTTGCTTTTATAGTTGCATAATTTCATTCCTGTACTTTGAATTTCTAGAATAGCTGAATTCAATTCATGCCCTTTGGATTCCTAGAATAACTAGATCAAGATAATTGGGTGAATCTTAGATGGTTTGGAAATTAGGATTTCATTTTCTGCAAGAGTAATCTAGATGTTATTTCCTGAATATTTTAATTCTAGATTAAGAATCATGAAAGGTATTTGTGGTTGTATTCTTGAGAAAGTAAATCAGATTAAGTGGATTATGGGATGAGCATGGCTGAACAGAAAAGTAGGATCATTTACTTACAACAACTTAGTGTTTAAGAATATATAGTGCATATTATCCTTGAAATAAAAGACTTCCATAGGTTTATAATAAATATTGAACACTATGTATGTTAGCTTTAATTATCTTGCATATAGGTTTCCCAATAGGTTTATGAAGGGCAGGGGGAGGAAGGGGTTGGGGAGAGAGAAAGCTATAGGGATTAATAGGGTTATGGGTTTGGTGAGTAATATGGAAATTTGGGATAAGGGAGGTGTATTTCAGTAATTGGTTGGTTGGTAGTAGAGAGATACAGAGAAGTGGTAGAGGGGAGGTGAGTTAGTATCGAGAGGGGGAGGTTAAGTGTAATGGATTATAAGAGGGTTTAGAGAGAGAGAGAGAGAGTGGGAATGGATAAGGGGGATGTGTATTGAGGGAGTTAAGGGTATAGAAAGAGAGATAGTGAAAGAGATAGAGAGAGAGAGAGATTGGTAGTATTATGGGTTTGGAGAGGGTCAGGGAAGATAAAGGGAATTTGGGATTATAAGAGGGAGAGAGAGAGGGATATAGATAAAGAGCGATAGATATTGCGAGTGGGTTGTTAGTTGTAGGGGGGATTAGGAGAAGCATAGATAGAGGGGAGTGGATAGTAGTAGTAGTAGTAGTAGTAGTAGTAGTAGAGAGAGAGAGAGAGAGAGAGAGAGAGAAAGTGTTAGTGGGTTTGGTTATTACAGATAGGGAGAGAGGGGGGGTGTTATGGAGATGGTTTAGTTAGAGAGAAAGGGAGGGGTTATGAGTAGATGCAAAGATGTTAGGGAGAGAGAGAGAGAGAGAGAGAGAGAGAGAGAGAGATGTGGGGGTGATTATGGGTAGGGGTAGGAGGGGATTTGTGGTAGAGAAATGGATAGATATGGGGAAGTGTAGGTTTTTGGGAATGAGGAGAACATTTAGTGAGAATAGTGGGTTATATATAGAGGTGATATAGATAGGGACTGGGTTATTAGAGTTAGTGGGGAGAAAGGGGGTTGGGGGAGAGCAAGAAATA
>LPNX010827401.1:10703-18203 GCA_001517045.1 Pseudotsuga menziesii | reverse complement strand
AGAGAGAGAGAGAGAGAGAGAGAGAGAGATGGAAGTGTGGTTATTAGTGGAGTGTTTAAAAGAGATAGACAAAGAGTGTTCGCATAAGTTTTATGGGGAGTAGGGGAGAGAGAGAGGTTTATGGGTGGTTAATGGTAGGAGTATGAGAGAGAGAGGGGGGTTTAGTGGTAGAGAGGGATAGAGAGAGGCAGTGACGGTGGGGTATAGTGTGTTGGGGTAGAGAGAAAATGGTGGGGGTTGGTAAAAACGTTGAGGAGTAGTGGAGAGAGAGTATTAAATATGTTACTATTAAGGATTAGAGGGAGGAGGGGGGAGAGAGAGAGTAGAATTAGATGGGTTAGTTGTAGGAATGTGAGTAGAGGTGTTGGAGATAGATATGGATCGTGTTAGGTAGTAGGGGGAGAGATAGAGGGGTCAAAGTTATGGCTAGGTGTAGCATTGCACAAAGAGATGAAGAGGGTAGTTATAGGTAGGAGAAAAGGGAGGGGGGTTATGGAGATATGGGAGGTGGGTTACAAGTAGAGAGACGAAGGAGGTTTAGTGGTAGAGAGAGAGAAAGATGTAGGTAGGGAAAGAAGAAGAGCTTGGATAGGGGTCTTAGGGGTAGAGAGAGAGATAGATATTGAGGGGATTATGGTTTTTGGGAGGAGAAGCAAAATGAAAAAGAAGGGGTTTAGTATACATATATATATATATATATAGAGAGAGAGAGAGAGAGAGAGAGAGAATACAAGTTTTGGAAATGGAGGTGGGGGTATATAGCAAAAGATATGGTGGATTATGGTCAGTTGTAAGGTAGAGGGGGATTATAAGAAACATGGAGAAAGGGAGCCTTATGTATAGTGTGTGAGAGAAAGATAGTGGGAGGAGTTAGGGGTGAAGAGAGATAGAACAAGTGGGGTTAGGGGTGGAGTGATAGATAGAACAAGCGGGGTTAGGGGTGGAGTGATAGATAGAACAAGTGGGGTTAAGGGTGCAGAGAGAGAGGGTGGAGTTAGGGATAAAGGGATACCATGAGAGAGGGCATGTGTTATGAGTTTAGGGTAGAGAAAAATGAATGGGGATTAGGGATAGTTGGTGTAGGGGAGAGAGATAATGAGAGTGAGAGAGGAGGTTATTAACGGTTAGGGGGTGGAGAGGGGAGAGAAAGAGAGAGGGGGTGAAGGTTAATTATAGTTATAGGAGCAGGATATTTAGTGTGTGGGTGAGATATAGGGGAGGGGATGTTAGGGAGTTAGGGGAGAGAGACACAGGGTGAGGGATATACTTTTGGAGTGGGTGGGTGTGGTTTGGGATAAAGAAATGAGAGAGAGAGGTG
Organism: Pseudotsuga menziesii; assembly: GCA_001517045.1. Classification (NCBI taxonomy): domain Eukaryota; kingdom Viridiplantae; phylum Streptophyta; class Pinopsida; order Pinales; family Pinaceae; genus Pseudotsuga; species Pseudotsuga menziesii. Next base: position 16,885 of record LPNX010827401.1, on the reverse strand, counting down.
GTAGGTAGGAGGGTGATTAGGAGAGAGAGGGAGTGGTTAGGAATAAAGGGAGTAGGAGAATGGTTGGGGAGAGAAATAAAGGTTAAGGGTATATCTATAGAAAGAGAGAGATGAAGATGGGATTATGGGTATGGGTAGATTGGGATTTGGGGTAGAGAAATAGATAGATATCGAGGAATATAGGGGTCTACAAAGAAGGAGGTTAGTTAGAGAGAAGAATGGGTAGAGAGAGAGGAGGGGGGAAGAGCGTAGTAAGAGAAATAGAGAGATATTAGTGGTTTTTAGGGGTAGCGGTGAGGATTGGGTTTGAGAGAGAGAAAGAGATGTGAAGGTTGTCAATGGTGGGAAGGGATTATAAGAGACAAAGAGATAGGGGGGTAAGGGTTACGGGGAGTATGGTGTAGATAGAGAGAGAGAGAGAGAGGGGGGGGGGAGTGAGATATAGGGAGATATTATGGGTGTTAGTGGGTTTATGGAGAGAGAAAGAGAAAGTGATGGGTGTTAAGGGTAGGTGGAGGAGTAGGGTACATAGAGAATTAAATAGGGTCTTAGTAAGAGAGAGAGGGGGAGGGGTTTAGTTTTAGAGGCAGGAGTATGGGGGTCGTTATTAGGGAGCAATGGGAGAGAGAGAAAAGGGTGTGGGATAATGGTCAGTTAAGGGGTAAGGTGTGGAGAGAGAGGGACAGTATAGGGTGATTAGGAGAAGGGAAATAGAGGGGTTTTGGTTAATAAATATATAGAGATTAGGAGGAGTAGTTTAGTTCAAGATAAGGGTGGTATAGTTGAGTAGTGGGGGGTTTAGGAGTAAAGAGAGAGAGATAAGTGGTAGGGGGAAGGGTTTATAATATAGAGGGGGTCATGAGAAGAAGAGAGAGAGAGAGAGAGAGAGAGAGAGAGAGGTTAGGTGTAGAAATAAAGAGAGACGTTTGGGGTCGAAATAAAGAGAGAGATTTGAGGTTGAGAAAAAGAAAAAGGTAAGGTGTAGAGATAGAGAGTGAGTGAGAGAGATGGGGGGTAGGAGTTGGGGGTGAGTAGTGGGGGGTTGTGGATAGGAATATATGGATGGGGAATATGGTCTTATTAATAGAGAGAGAGATATTGAAGGGTTATGAGTTTAGAGATGAGGAGGGAAGTTAAGCATGAGAGAGAGAGAGAGAGGTGGTTTTATAAAGAGAGAGTAATGGTGGGGTCGTAGTTATTTCCAAGGGGAATGGGTATTATAATAAACATAGAGAGAGAGAGAGATAGGGCTTATGCATAGTAGAAGAGAGAGCCTAAGTCAATGTTTAGTGGTAGGAGTAGGGGAGAGAGAGGGGGGTGTGGGATGGGGTTTAAGGTAGAGAAAGAGAGAGACGATGAAGTTAAGGGTAGAGAGAGAAATATAGAGATAGAGGGTGGGTGTTAGGGGGTTTTGATTTGGGGAAAAGAGAAAGTGGGGTGGGTTAGGGGTACATGGAGGAGTATAGGAGAGAGAGAGGGAGAGTGAGAGAGTGGTTTAGTGAGGTTTAAGGGGATATGGGGTAGAGAGAGAGGGAGGAGGGGAGTTAGTTGTAGGGTTTTGAATATGGGTGTGTGTGTTTTTGTGTTAAAGATAGATATATTAATGGGTTGTGAAGAACTAGGGTGAGAGAGAAAGGGGTGGGGGTTGGGGTGGGTGATGATTAGGAGATCAAGATATATAGATAGATTTATTGAGAGAGAGAGAGAGAGGTGACGGGGTTTAGGGTGATAGATAGATAAATATTAAAAGGTAGGGGGAGTATAGTTGAGGATTGTGGAGTAGGGAGAGGGAGAGGGAGAGAGAGAAAGAGAGAGAGACATAGTTAATCATAAGAATATAGCATAGAGAGAGTAGGGTATGGTTAGATATATCAATAGGGATTAGGGGTAAAGAGAGAGATAAGGAGAGAGGGTGGGTGTTAGGATTAGGTGGATAAGTGGGAAAGAGAGAGAATGAGAAAGGGTGTTAGTAAAGGGGGAGGAGGGGTAAAAGAGAATGAGGGAGGGTGGGTGTTAGTCATAGGTGTCAGATTAGGGGTTTAAGAGAAAGATAGAGAGAGAGAGTGGGTGTTCATGATTAGGGGGAGAGATAGAGCAGTGGGGGTTATCGATAGGTGGAGTAGGGATTTTAGAGAGATATAGGGTGGCAATTATTAGGGTTAGGGGACGAGGGGGTTAGGGAAGAGAAAGATATAAAGAGAGGTGGTATATTTAAGTGTTTTGGGGTTTGGAGTAGAGAGAGAGAGATAGACAGATGGACAGACATAGAGAAGGGGGGGTTACTAAGGGGGAGATAGATAGATAGTGATAGATGGGAAGGTGATTATTGGTAGTGTGGAGGGGGATTATAAGACATATAGAGGAGGAATAAGGGTTATGGGGAGTAGGAGAGAGAGAGAGAGAGAGAGAGAGAGAGAGAGAGAGATGGGGCAGTGGTTAGTGGTAATAATAGGAGATAGTTCTATGAGATGATGTGGGTTAGATATTGACAAGGAGCTTAGGGATAGAGAGAAATATAGAGTGAGAGAGGATGGGTATAAGGGAGCTTAGAGAGACAAAAATGGGTAGTATTTACGGGTGGGTGGAATATGGGAGAGAGATAATGCGATAGGGTTTTCATAAGACTTAGGGGAGGAGGAGAGTGTAAGATAGAGGAACAAAGGCATTCGGTTATAGGGGGTTGAGCGTAAGAGAGAAAGAGAGGGAATTTATAGAGAGAGGGGGGTTGGTAAGGGTTAGGGGGAGGAGGGAGGTTATAGAGAGTGAGACAGAGATGTGGGGATATTATTGGAGGTATGGGGTAGAAGGGGGTTTGGGGTGATAAATAGATAGACATTAAAAGGTTTAGGGGTTTGTGAAACAGTAGTGAAGCTAGGTAGAATGAGGGTATAGTTGAGGAGTGTGCAGATGTTGAGTATGGAGATGGAAAGAGAGAGAGAGAGTGATGTAGTTAATGATAGGCATATGGCATAGAGAGAGTGGGGTGTGGTTAGTAGGATAGCGAGGGATTATTGCTAATGAGAGAGATAAGGAGAGAGGGTGGACATTAGGGGGTTGGGGGATAGAGAAAGTGGTTTCAGTTAGGGTTAGGTGGATAAGTAGAGAAGAGAGAATGAGAAAGGGTGTTAGTAAAGATAGGAGGAGAGGGAGGAGAGAGGGAGGGAGGATTGGGGTTAGTTGTATGTGTCAAAGAAGGGGTTCAAGAGAAATATATAGAGAGAGTTGGTGTTAGAAAGTAGGGGGAGAGATAAAAGGGTGGGGGTTATGGGTAGGTGTGGTAGGGGTTTTAGAGAGAGTCGGGTTGAGGGTTATTATGGGTAGGGGAGAAGGGGGTTGAGGAATAGAAATAGGTTAAGGTCAAGAGGGTTGATGAGTAGTAGGGAAATTAGGAAGAAGGGTGGTATATTTGAGTAGTTTGGGGGTTTAAAGGACAAAGAGAGAGAGAGAGAGAGAGAGAGAGAGAGAGAGAGAGAGAGAGAGAAGGGGGGTTCCTAAGGGGGACATATATAGATATTTAGAGATGGCAAGGTGATCAATGGTAGTGGGGATGGGGATTATAAGAAATGTAAAGTGGTGTTAAGGGTTATGGGGAGTAGGAGAGAGAAAGAGAGAGATGGGGGAGTGGTTAGTGGTAATAGTAGGAGAGAGATATCTAAGATGACAGGGTTAGATAATTACAAGGATATTAGGGATAGAGAGAAATATGGAGTGAGGGAGGGTGGGTGTTAAGGCATTTATAGAGAGAGAAAGGGGTGGTATATAAGGGTAGGTGGAGTAGGGGAGAGAGACAATAAGATAGGGTTTTTTTAAGGGTTACAGGGAGAAGGATAGTGTAAGAGAGAGGAAGGAGGGTGTTTAGTTGTAGGGGGTTGAGTGTAAGAGAGAGAGAGAGTAGGTTGGTGTTATGGAGAAGGGGGAGACAATGTTGGGGATAGGGGTAGAGAGAGAGAGAGAGGAGAAAAAGATAGAGAGAAAGAGAGAGACAGAGAGAGAGGAAGAGAGGGAGTGTGTTAGGTAGTTTCTAGAGAGAAAATTGTGGGGGTTAGGGATAGGTGGAGTAGAGGAGAGAGAGGGGGAGGTTATTTGTAGGGGTCAGAGTATGATGGTGTGTGTGTGTGTGAGTGTGTTTGTGAGAGAGAGAGAGAGTGGGGGGGGGAGTGTTAAGAAGTATGAGGAGAGAGAGGGGGATGGGGGTTAGGGGTAGGTGGGTTAGTAGCAGGTTTAGAGAAATATAGAGATAGAGATAGAGAGATAGGTGACTGATTATGGGTAGGGGGAGGAGGGGGGATATGGGAGAGAAAGAGATATAGATCATGAGTGTCATGGTTTTTCCAAGGAGTAGGTAAGTTAGAGAGTAGGGGGTATACTTGAAGAGTTGATGGGTGTGGGGTAGAGAGAGAGAGAGATGGTTATTATTGATATGGGAAGGAGGGGGGTTGGTATAGAGAAAGATGCATGTATCTAGGAGTATAGGGATTTGGTAAGGAGGAGGGAAGCTATTTAGAATAGGGTCTCAAGATAAAGGAGAAAGATAAATATAGAGAGACAAGAAATGATTAGGGGTATTGGGGAGGATGGAAGTTGGGATAGAGAAATATATAAAGGTCAAGGGGGTTAGGGGTTTAAGAAGGTATATTGTAGTCATAGAGAGAGAGAGAGAGAGATTAGAGGGTTGTTAGTCATGTGATGGATTATAAGAAACAAAGAGAGAGGGGCTATAAGGGTTAGGATGGATGGGAGATATATATAGGATTAGAGAGAGAGAGAGAGATGGGGGGTGGTTAGTTATAGGATTAGGAGAGAGAGACTGAGAATCAAAGTGGTGTTATTGGTAGAGAGGGGAAGAGAGAGAGTGTGTGCTAGTGGGTTCTTATGGGTATGGGTAGGAGGGGGGTCGGGGTAGAGAAAGAGATAGGGATATTTAACTCTAGGGGTTTGGGAAGGAGGAGGGAAATTAGATACCAGAGGATCTAGAGAGAGAGAGAGAGAGAATTAATGATTACGGGTATTGAGGATGATAGGGGTTGGGGTGGAGAAAGATAGAGAGGTAAATGTGGTTAGGGGTTTAAGTAGGTATAAGGTAGAGCGATAGATATAGATAGATAGATAGGGAGAGAGAGAGAGAGAGATTATAGGTTGGTTAGTGGTGGGAGGGTCTATAAGAAATAAGGAGAGAGGGAAAGAGGGAGAGAGAGAGAGGAAGAGAGGGACTGTGTTAGGTAGTTTTCAGAGAGAAAATTGTGGGTGTTAGGGATAGGTGGAGTAGAGGAGAGAGAGGGGGGAGGTTATTAAGGGTTAAGGGGAGGAGGGAGTTTATTTGTAGGGGTCAGAGTATGATGGCATGTCTGTGTGAGAGAGAGAGAGAGAGAGAGAGAGAGAGAGAGAGAGAGAGAGAGAAAGAGAGGGGGGGAGTGTTAAGGAGTATGGGGAGAGAGAGGGGGATGGGGGTCAGGGGTAGGTGGAGTAGTAGCGGGTTTAGAGAAAGATAGAGAGAGAGATAGAGAGCTAGGGGGGTGATTATGGGTAGGGGGAGGAGGGGGTATATGTGAGAGAAGGAGATATAGATCATAAGTGTCATGGTTTTTCCAAGGAGTAGGTAAGTTAGAGAGTAGGGGGTGTACTTGAAGAGTGGATGGGTGTGGGGTAGAGAGAGAGAGAGAGGGATGGTTATTATTGATATGGGTAGGAGGGGGGCTGGTCTAGAGAAAGATGCATGTATCTAGGAGTATAGGAATTTGGTAAGGAGGAGTGAAGTTATTTAGAACAGGGTCTAGAGATAGAGGAGAAAGATAAATATAGAGAGACAAGAAATTATTAGGGGTATTGGGGAGGATGGAATTTGGGATAAAGAAATATATAGAGGTCAAGGGGGTTAGGGGTTTAAGAAGGTATATTGTAGTCACACACACACACACACACACACACACACACACACACACATATATATATATATATATATATATATAGAGAGAGAGAGAGAGAGAGAGAGAGAAAGATGAAAGGGTTGTTAGTCATGTGATGGATTATAAGAAACAAAGAGAGAGGGGATGTAAGGGTTAGGATGAATAGGAGATATATATAGGATTAGAGAGAGGGAGAGAGATATGGGGGATGGTTAGTTATAGGATTAGGAGAGAGAGATTGAGAATCAAAGTGGTGTTAGTGGTAGAGAGGGGAAGAGA
>LPNX010827384.1:6414-45407 GCA_001517045.1 Pseudotsuga menziesii | reverse complement strand
AGATTTTATGTTAAAGTTTGTAATTAATGACCAAGTGGAGTCAAGGATAATTTAATGTATTGCAGAATATTTTATTAATAAATAAATAAAAGATAAGATAACAGCTTAGGGAAGCTGTTAAATGAGTTCTTACTGGTCAGTTGGTGGAGGAGACTAGGTTGAGAGTATATTGACAAGTGGCAGCATCCTCAAACTACTTCTAACTATTGCAGGTGGCAACTTCCCTATAATTGTGGTCATGATTCCCCAAGAAAGTGGAACAGGAGTAGGTGGCTCATTAAGTAAAAATTGACCTAGAAGACCTAGGAATTCAGATAAAACTTACCATTGAAGATAACTAAGGCTGCTCATTCTGGATTTGTGATCATTCTGAGTGAATGAGGTACACATGTGAATTCGATGGAGGGGACTAGTTGAAGTAAGTTTGAGGGGATAAGTGCTGAAGACTGAACTCGTGTAGCTATTCTAAGATAATTTTTTTACTGCTGTCAGCAGGACTGAGTTACTAATGAACACTTAGTGCAGTTGCAGAGGATCTCAAGACCACATTTCTCACCGAGTACTATACCAGGAGGATCAGGAGATAGGCTCGAGGGTCCTGAAAAATTGTAGAAAAGCTTTTCTCTAGTATATGGTTGGGAGTAACAGCCTCCTTAAGTTGTTGTCACCTCATCTATTTGATAGGTTCTACTTGTTTAGGTTCAGTTATTATTTTATTTACCGTTTCAGAAAAGTTTAAGAGTTTATCAAGATTAGTATATCGTTATTTTATTGTTGTCAATGATAACGAAACAACATTTGTTTATACTATGAAAGTTAGTAATTAGTTAGATTATGATAAAACCGTAGAGATATTGCTAAGTTAATTGATACATAGGAAAATTACCAAACTTTATTTTTCCACGCCTTTTACAAGGCAGTACTCTAGTACAGCAGGTATGCTTAATTTAGATAAGTAGATTTCAATAAGTTTGAATGCAGATGTAAATAATTACTTCTACAGGTTTTTATGTAATCTAATTACAGGAGTTTAGCTATACTTGCACTGTCTACTGAAAATATCTAAAATATCTAACTATAGATAAAGAATAAATTGAAATAATAAGCACGAGTATGTATAATATTTACAAAATCAAAATTAGTAAAACACATAATATAAATTCAATAAGTAAATTTAATTAAATAGTATAAGAACAGTAAAATATTTACGTAGGGTTTAACCTAGTGCATAATATTTTAGGTTATTTAATTACCTAGTCAGTCATACATTTAAACTATGTTTACTGTAAACAAAAGGTATTAACGTTGCAAACCTCTAGAAATATCTAGGGTTTACAAGAGATGGGTGTTATCACACTAGGGTAAAAATTCACATTCTATTTTATAATATAAAAACCTAGTAGAACTTTTCCAGAATTTATTACAGAATTTATTACACTAATAATTAATTTTTACTGCTAGTAAAATAATTACAGAACTATAGATTATTCAAATATAATCTTTTAATAATAAACATAATATCTTATTAATCTAGTAACTCTATAGCTCAAAGAAGTAAATAATAATACATATTTACCATAAAACCATTTATACCTAAATTTAAACCCAATTGAAATAATGCTGAAAACAACACTAAGCTGAAACAAAAATGAACAAGTATAGTATGGCCTATGTCCTTTTATATTATTTGTCTAGGCTTTAAAGCATGACCAAAAATGACTTCTTCAAGTATAAACAAAAGTCTCAAAACCAAAATTTCATAACTATAAATTACAACAGTGAAAAACCTTTCAACTGTTTCAAGAAATGTTAAAATTACAGCCATTCTTTTCTCTGTAAAAACCAAAATGAATCTTCAAAAGTCCAAAAAAACGTGATGATGATTTCATCATTAGCGTTTTTTAGGAATTTCTTAATTTTTGGGTAGCATGGTCCATCAAAAGTATGTAGCGTGGGTACTCATTGGATGCGGAATTAAATTCTGCATCCAACAAGCTCTCCTACTTAGAATTTGAGTAAAAACACAGGGAGATATGTTGAAAATATGAATAAAAAAAGTAGTTTTTTTCTTTCTTCCTCTAAAATTAATAACTATTATTTTATTATTTTAACTTTTATTTTATCATTTTCCTTAGGAGGCCCATTTTAGACCTCAAATTTCCTCTAATGAAAGAACAATAGCATAATCAATAACCATGCCTTAGCCATCGACCATCACACACGGTGATGCTTCTTTTCTTTCCACCATACTTATGTGCAAGAAAAACCCTCAGATGTCACCAAGGCTTACAAGGAGAACGATTTTTCTAAAGATTGAGGGCATTTTTTCTTCCAGCTTCAAGTCCAAGTTTGGAGAAACTTGCACATAGAACACAATAGCCTTACTAGTCATTTTCTTAAAACAATAATGAAAACCCTGTTTATTAATAAACTAAAAGGAATTTAGGCATTTTACCTTGTAAGTTGTGCAGTGATGAATTCGTGGAAGCCACCCAAGCCCAGCTCAATGGCACATCGGAGAAGGTAAATCCTTGGGAATGTGTTTGCGCAAAATGCAAAAAAACAGCAAGCCATGAACTTGAAGGGACAAAACCACAAGGAGGAAGCAAACAAGTAAAAGGCAAATGCAACTCTTCACTTTAGAAATTCTTGTCCACTTTGCACAATAAGAAAACCCCCACAGTGACTCAAGACGACGGTGAAACTAGTTCCAACGCTCAAATACCTCTTTGACATTCAATAGGCCTCTAAACAACAGTATTTTATCAACCCTACACAAGCTCATGGTGTTCTAAAGGACTAGTGTTTATCTCTGTGGAGGTTTAAATAGAAACCATGGCGGCCACGAGCTCCTAGCTCGGCCGCTCCTCAACCAAAAGAACCCTTTACAATGTGAAGATAGGGTTTACACAACTATTATTAAGTCAACAAACCTAATTGCTCAATCACCTACCACATGTCCCGAATTATTATCACAATAATGGTTTTGAAACTATAGTCGATTATATTGATTTCCAATCTACAAAAATCATTGTGAAGCAAAGTCAAAACCATATCATAAGTATGCTTTTTATAGATAATGTTGTTTTTCCTTGTTGTTTCGATTTCCTAGTTTTAAAAACTATAGGAGAAACAAAATAGTGTTGACTTGCTATTTTCTTTTAGACAAGTTAGAGGAATCACATTTTAGCTATGTTTGTTTATAGAATATAAATAAAGGACTACACTTATAATAGCAAAACATCATTGAAAGGGGTAACTTCTAATCCTCCCTTGAAGTATTTCACATAGAACATGGAGATAGAAAGTAATTTCTTATAATTTTGAAATTATTTTTATGTAGGGTATAACCATAGCATAAGCAATTACAAGATTTTCTCTAATACATATGATGATAACAATACATTAAGAAATTTACAATTTATAACAATTGTAATAGAAATTTTAATTAAAGCTAGGAGGATATACTAGGGAACTAGGTGAGAAGATATGGTTTAGAAGGTTACTAAAGTAGAGTTTTAAAGTTTAAGAAAGAAATTAATCAAATATGAATGATACCTTAGACCAATATCTGCACAACAATGTGTAGTTGGAAATACAAGTATGTGCAACCTATCTACTATTTTATAAGAGTCTCATTTGTAAACTAATGCCTGCTTGTTGACAAACGCAATTTAAGAATCAAGATAGATAATCTATCTATTATAAAAGCACCTAATTATAGAAACCCAGGGGTAAGGGTTGTTAAACAAAAAAATCCCTCACTCATCTCTACATGTCCTAGACCACCCAAGGACACCCATGCACGACCCTCATTTCACCCCATTGGACCCCCACACACTCAAAAAGGCTTAAGAATGAGCGAAAGGGATTAAAACCCCCTAAAAAGAGCCTAAATAGTTATTCTAGGGGCTAAAGCCTCCAAAATGGGCTAAAACCCCTCAAAGGAGCTAAAAACCCCAAAAGGAGCTAAAGATAGGGTGGAAGCGGCTAGAAGCCCCAACTAGGGGCTTAAAACCCTAAAAAGCCCCCAAAAAAGCTATAAACAGAGGGGTGGGGGTCACTCTCAAAATACTTCTCCCTTGCATACTGTTATGCTGCCCGAGTGGATGCCTTGACACCCTTTGTCTCTCAATCCACCCACACTCCCTCTCATCCTTCCTCCCCCTGAAGTCATAGCTCCCCCATTGCCAAGAGAGGTGCTTCTCCAAGCTAGGGAATGGTGGCCCATTCCATCAAGAGAAGGTATAATTTGTTGTCTTGTTTTGTTTATTTGATTTTATCTAATCCATTGTTTTTTTGTAGGTTTCTAACATGTTCTTCCAGGGTATTGGAGCTGAACCCTAACATTGTTTGCAGAGGGGTTATTTCTTTGCTATTTTTCATTTCTGTCCTATTTCGTTTCTGCTTTTATTTTTTGCATTCACCACCAGGAACCTATCCTACCATCCTATAGGAAAAAGGTAGCAATTCCTACCCTATAAAAAGGAATAAATCCCAACTACAGAACTGGAAACCATACCAGGTCGATCCCAGAGGATCCCTGCGTCTATTTTTTCAAAATTTCAATTTTTAGTTCAGTTTTTCCACTTAGATTCTTGTTTACTTACATTTTTAGTTACTATCGAGCCTCCACAAGGAAAATCTAAGTCTATTTGGCCACAGTACAGGTTGCTGTCGGCCGGATCTGACTTGGGGTAAAAAAAAATTCACTTTCCTAAGCAGGTCGCTCTTATCGGGCCCAAAAAGGGGACTAGGTCACTCATTTGGGCCTCACAGGCATGACCAGGTCGCCTATTTATCCCTGAAAGGTGCGACCCCCTTCTAGAAGACAACCTGCTTCTGTCTGCAAAATACGAGCGACCCCCTCGCCTATTTCTGGAAAAATTTGGTGACCCCCTCACCACATTTGACCCAAAAAGTGTGATCTGTCACTCAGAATTTGATTTTTTAATAATTAAGGACTATCAGTGCGGCTCAGCCGCCTCTGTCCATCTAAACTATTTTATTTCTGTTTTTATTTATGTTTATGTCCATTTCATTTACAGAACAAAGTGTAAATTAAATACTTATTGGGTTAATGAACAGAGTTTGACTAAAACTCACTTAAAATCAACAATTTCGTTTAACCCTTCCTCCTCTACCCAGTCATCAACCTTCAGGGTATTCTGGGATAACACGAAGGGAACAACTCGTATAGTAATAGGAACTTCACCTAATATTGTTCAAAGCCACTTAAAAAAGGTGACTTGGAAGGTAGAGGGGGTAGAGAAGGAGGGCTTCTCACGGTGCTTAGCGTCCTCCCCGTTGATGAACCTTGCATCTGGAAGGTGACCTATGGATCTATGGATGGGATTAGTCCCATTCTGTTCAGAGCCCATCACCTTCTCTTGGTTGAAGAAGAATATAGGTGTAAGGTAGTCACCTAGTCAGGCTATCACAATTCAGGATTACAAATGGTACATGTCTGAAAAATTTCTGATTACTATTTACTTCTTTCATCCACAATGATATGAACTCTATAGAATATTCATAAACCATTCGCAGCCATGATATATAATAGAAAAACTAAAATACATACACACCATACCATATAAATCAACCCAACTCAGTTCATGATGGTGAGAGAACCAGTAAAATTTACAAATTTACACTAAGTTAAAAATATGCAGTCTTTGAGGACATAAGTCCCTGACTGCCTTAACTGTGGGAAGTACTTGGGCTCATCCCAGAAACTCATTGTGAGGAGTACCATGGGAACCCGAAAGTAGATGGCCGTTGAGAGGAATTGCCAAGCAAAACGGGAAATGACCCCCACTGATTGAGAAGCACTCTCATGAGGAAAACCCCAAGCGCTGTCTTCTGGCAGTCTTGGTGGCCGACTGACCACCTGCAGCTAATAGGAAGCCATTTAAACTGGGGTCCAATAATCATTACCACTATTTTGACATTCAAATTTAACACAATTGATCCCTCATGCTCTTACTCACGCCTAAGAAGCGAACCACCACTGTTTGGGTCATTAAACTGACGTCGTTGAGACCATTCTTGATGAACTCCCACACCATCAGAAGGCCACATAGCCTTCGATTCAGATTCAGACCCATATCAGTCTCAACTAGAATTGCACACTGCATCATCAAGCTCCATGGTTGGTGCAAACCAAGATCCATTTTTAGGCATAGAAATTGCTAGTGGACCCATGTCCACACCACAAACTATCACCAACATCCATATAGGTGGCCCCATCATGGTTATGCAAACCATGATAAATCAGCTGTCACCACGCATATTGACCAGTCAAGATGTCCCACCTACAACACATGGGGACAGTGGCCCTTCCACCTACACTGCCCCTCCTGTATTACATGGGGGCAGTGGCCCTTCCACCCACACAGTCCCTCCCAGCACACTTGGGGGAACTGGCTCGTCCACAATGGTGCCACAAGTACCCACAGCTATGCAGGTGCATTATGTACCTACAAACCCAACCACCATGGCTGCCCCATCTCACATCAACCTGGGGTCAAACCTTCCTTTCATGGCACGTATCAACATGCCTAACTTGGCTCGATTAACAAATGACCCTATCCGCCATCAAACTTTTTGCCCTCCTATGCCAGCCAAACTTCCCTCAGACATTCCCAAGTTTGAAGGGAAGGCAAGGGAGTGCCCCCAAAACCACATCATGAAGTTTCATCTATGTTGCTCATCAAATAGCATTGTAGATGATTCAATCAGGCTAAGACTATTCCAACACACCCTCACAGTTGTTGCAACCAAATGGTACATTGAGCTACCATAAGCCAAGTACCTAGATTTCAACTCCCTGGATTTCATGTTCCTGCAATATTTCCAACTCCCGGTCAGATATAACGAAGGGGTGGAGATCTTGTTATCTTACCGCCAAAATACTACGACCCACATAACTGACCACATCCATGAGTGGCAGCGACGCTGTAGTTTTTGTAAGATCCAACTTGATGATAGGATCTTCCTAGATTGGTTACTCAAAACCTTGCTCCCACCTATAGCAAAGGATGTCACATCCAAATGTCCCCAATCCAAAGATGAGGCCATCTTGAAAGCCCAACAGTTTGATCTAATTTATGCACAGTCTAGGTACCTTTACACTATCATTCGAGATGCTCCTTGTGCGTGTACCTCCTGCCAGGATGCACCAGGGGAATTCCATGCTGCAGATGCCATCATAGGCTTCGTCTCCTAGCAACCACAACACCGTTTGACACCACCTACATTACCACCACAACCAAGCAACATTGCTAGTGTTTCCTACCAAAACCAAACTCTGGACTATGCAAGAATGATGTCCCAGTCCAAATCCACAACTTCTTATGCACAACCTGTGCCACCGCAGTAGGCTTAGGCCTTGTCATGGCCAACACAACAATACGCAGGACAAATACCCACATTTCTGGCACTAGCACCTACCCAAGTCTACTATGCACCACCGGTGCAAGCTGTTCAAGCCCCCGCCCCTGCTTCACCTACTCTATTGGGACATGTGTTTGCACAACAAAACTGTCCCAACCAGCTAGCCCCCAATAACCAACAAGGGAAAGCTAGAAATAAGTGACCTCGAAACCAAGGCAACAATCAACCATAGGGAGGCGGTCAACAACCAAACCACCCAAACAATGCCATGGCAACCCAGCCAACCCAAAATCCTCAACGACCAAATGCACCGAGACACAACTTCCCATTGCATACAAACCAACCATGCACACTCTGTGAGGTCTATGGGAACTACACATTCGAGTGTCCCTTCATGGGTCGCACTAAGTAGGACATTAGGAATGAGGTTCAACATGCCACCAACACAATGGACCAAGCCCAACCCAACCTGACACCACAGGGACCTCCTCTTATGGTGCTCCAAAACCCATTACCATTCCAAGGATTGGTGGCAACCGCACCCCCTCCCTAGCCCAATCCCAATGCTCCGAGGGCACCTCCCATGGCAGAAATAGGTGTCCATCACCTGCTAGCTATGACAACTGAAGAGGTCAATCTACAAAATAGATGAAATCAATACGAAACCAACACCGAACCCACTGACACATCAGCAGCATCTACGTCTAAAATAGTTAATGCACCTCTTCAGTTACCCCCATTTCTGCACCCCCCCATACACTGATTTGCCAATAACGCCACGACTAGAGCTATTGTCAGCTACAGCATTATGGACAATTTAGCCCAAACACCTACTGCCATGTCTGCTCTTGAGGTACTCAAAACGTTCCCAACGTAGTGGAAAGCCTTAATAGCCACCCTTGGGGCCGTAGACCCCTCTGACTCCAAGTTGATCACATTCGACACAAAGAATGGAGAACCATGAACGCCATCAACCATTTCCTCTCGAATCCCGGTGTCTATCCAGAATTTCGTTGTGCACTGGTGCATAGTAGATGAAGGGGAATCCACGTGCATTATGTCTACCCTAGTTTGGCAAAAACTTGAATCCTCAATTCTGCAACCATCCTCCACAACTCTGCGAGCTTATGAAGGCCATCCCACTAAATCCCAAGGAATCCTCCCCCATGTCCCTATCACATTAGCCAGGAAGATAGTTTTGACTCACATAGAGTTTGTCAACGCTCAATTGGACTATAACCTTCTCCTTGGAAGAAGTTATATGTACACGATGAGAGTCGTAGCATCAACTGTATTCCATCTCATGATGTTCCCTCATGAATAGAAAATTGTGACGGTTGACCAATTGACTTATCATGATCCACAAGGGCTAACGACACCCACCAACGTTATCCCTATGATCAACACCATTGATCCATAAGGGATGACCACACACGTGAATGTTATCCCTATGGTCAACACCATGGTTGATAACATGCCATCGTCCTCATTGTTGAATGTGGGCCTTGGGTTGTTTGGCAATACCACCATGATGGCTCCTTTCCCCTTAGTGTTACCACCACCGACACCAAACAAGATTGCGGACTTGCGCATGCTCTCATCCAGCACTGTTGCACCCAAACAACAACCGCAGCTGTAGCCCCAACCGCAACCACAATACCGTCCGCAGCCGCAACATCAATAGCAGGTGAAACAACAACCGCAGCTATAGCGCCAACTGCAACCACAACACCGTCCACACACTAGTAAAAAATGAGAAATTAATGACTAAAAAAATGACTAAAATCAGGCTGTAAACAACTATTTTTGAGTTGGTGACTAATAGTAGCAAATTTCCACTATCTTATAGCTAGTCGTATTCCACTAGTCATTAATAGCTTGACATAATAGCCATTGATAGACAATGATTTAGTCATTGATAGACAATGCTTTAGTCATTGATAGTCAATGATTTAGTCATTGATTTAGTCATTGTTTTAGTAATTGATAGTTAATGATTTAGTCATTGATTTGGTCATGGATTTAGTCATTGATTTAGTCACTGAGTTAGTCATTGATTTAGTCGTTGATTTAGTCAATGATTTAGTCACTGATTACAACCATTAATGACCAAATATATGACTAAATGAACTACTAGATGTTAACATATTAATGACTAATCTAAATACTACTAAGATACAGGAAATCAGCTACTAATAGTCGTATATATGCGAATTTAGTCATTTTGTAGTCACAAATTTATGATAGGGCACGGAGGAATCGAACCACCAACCTTCTGCCTATAATTAGGTAGGCACTCTACCATTGAGCTAGCACCCTTTAAAAATTTTTTATTGCTTAACAATGATAATATTCAAACAAATTTATGATAGATATCAATCTACAAACTACATAATTATTACTATTACAACTTACCAGTAACTAGTATTTATGATAAACTAATTCCTGAGAGCTATGTACAATTTTCCCTATAACTAAAGCTAATAAAATAACTACAAATAATCTTACCAAAGAGATTTAGTGATGAGTACCTCTTCTCATTCTTCATCACTATCATTCTCATATTCCAAAGAAGAGTCCTTCCTGAAAGAATTTCGAAGCCCAATGCCATCACTGCATCAAAAACAAAGAGTCAAAAACAAAACTTTCCCTCTTGTCTACTGCAATATTAAGAATATATGAGATTCAAGGTGTTTAAGATGTTCCTCATCATGGCACTAGTACAAGTGATCAATTTTTCCACGGCAAAACGTGGCAATATCCACGGAAAAACGTGGATATTGCCACGTCTAAGTGTTTTTTTTTCCGTGGAAACAATTTCGTTGCAATAGAGACGACCCCTAATTTGCGTTGCAAGAGCGAAAATGTTCTATATTTTGTTAGATGTCTAAGCCGTCGCTATATCCAAGCCTGGTCGTCTTTGTATCCATGCCTGGCCGTCGCTGTATCCATGCTATGGCCGTCGCTATATCCACGCCTGGCTGTCGCTATATCCACGCCTTGCCATCCTTGTATCCACGCCTATCCGTCACTATATCCACGCCTGGCCGTCGCTATATCCATGCCTTTCTGTCGTTGTATCCACGCCTGGCTGTCGCTATATCCACGCCTTGCCGTCGCTGTATCCACGCCTGTCCGTCGCTGTATCCACACTTTGTAGAAGTTTAAAAAAAAAATATGCAAACCCTAGGAATAGCGACGGGGATGCTATACCTGTGATGGGCAAACTAGGCAAATGATTCTTTATTTTCTAATAAAGAAATTAGACTGATAAGCTAGAGGCCACGTCTTTCTTTCATGACTGGGAAAGGTTTTAGAAGTCCTCCCCATAGTCTTTACTACACTAGTAATCTCTTCGTATGGATCAGTTCCAAGGCCAACAAAAAAATTGAGTAATATCCTTGATTTGTCATAACAAGAAATTATCTTCTTTCCAAAGAGATTTTGAGTTCATTGTTTTCATTTCCTTGCAAATTTTCTTTGGATTATCCTTCCAGTAGTGGAAAGAAAATAATATAGATTGTTGTTTTTCCAACACTATCACCTACACTGGTTCTTAGAGGTTAAGCGACGGCAGTGAATTTTAAAAAAAAAAATACCTCAAAAATACGTATCTTCTCTTCCATGTGCTAGTTTAACTCAACCTGAATCCAAAACTAGGTCAAATCTAACCAGAACAAGGCAGCATTGGCTTACTACATCACACTTAAGCCAAAACTTGTGAAACTTGACAATCTATGCAAACATGACAAGCTGTAACTAGGTCCACTCACCCGCATGCCTATGTAAACCAAGAACAGGGTTGATCCCAATGCTTGCAACGACAACTTTATTTTTAATCTCATTACAATTTAAACAAATTCAAGAGTAGATACATCTTATTATTTCCTTAACTGGGACAAACTTTGAAGGCATTCCCAGGTTTCATAGAAAATATATAGATGATTTCCCTATATAACACAAGAAAGCTATAAACATCTAGCACCCAACACTGAACAACAGTGTTATCAAGACATCTCATGCCATTAGAATCATGTACATATATAGTGTTACAGAGAGACCTTGCAACATCTAGCCAACACTGCCTTCAAGCTTCAAACTCATCAACTGATTTACTTCAGCTGCAAATTCTAGTGGGAGCTCATTAAATACAACCCTACAAACGCCATTAATAATAGTTGCCATTACATTCTCTGGATCAATCCCCCTCTGCTGGAAATAGAATAACTGATATTCCCCAATTTTTGAGGTACTTGCTTCATGTTCAACACGGGCTGTTGGCTTCTTCACCTGAAAAAGTTTGTGAATATCAGAGACATAAGGGAAACAAATACAAATGAATATTGTTACTAAAGCCTTCTGTATGAATTATACAATAAAATTAAACACCATATACTTAAAACGTGTCATATGGTTGGTAGGAGAAATGCACCCGATCCCAGTTCAGAGTTCAAACTTACTGCAAAACTAGGTCAAATCTAACCAGAACAAGGCAGCATTGGCTTGCTACATCAGACTTAAGTCAAAACTTGTGAAACTTGACAATCTATGCAAACATGACAAGTTGTAACCAGGTCCACTCACCCGCATGCCTATGTAAACCAAGAAATCTCCAATTATACCCATTTTTTGCACATCTTGCAGCAAATTTTTAGACCTTCATGTAGCATCAATGGCACAGATTTTGTGTTCATCTTCTAAGCATATTATCTGTAGGTTAGGGAATAGAAATTGTACTCATTTTCTAACCAATATTCAAGCATATGGGCACAGATTTCCACTAGAGATTTTTCATAATACAATTTTCTATATATTGTGCTCAGTTTCTACGCAAATTTTTTATACCTTGGATGATGAATTGCGGCGTGTGGACTCTATGACAAACCCCTATTGTGGGTGACTAGTGAAACCGATAGAGAATGTGAAGGAAACGTTGGTGCTTATTGTCTTGCAAACCATGGAGCTGTTGCATTGGAGCTTTCTGAAGGAGAAATCACAACCTGCATTGATCGCTGTGAAAGGAGAACGCTGTCAGAAGAGGAGAAAATTGATGTTGGATAGGCGGCTGCTGAGGAGAACGCTGCTATGTGCCAAACTGATAAAATTTTGGAGAATCTACCCCTCATTTATACCAACCGGGTGTGAGCTTCCATACTCATCTCAACCATAGAAAGGAGGCAGTCAATTTACTGTGAAAAAGAGCCAGAAAGATCTCAAGCTTCAGTAAAAGATTCAAGACCTACCTAATTATTGGATCATTGGATCACTGGTGTGGAGGAAAACCATTTGAAATTATTTATTATTGTTGGTGTAAAGGAAAGCCATCGGATCACTGACGTGGAGGAAAACCAAAGGAAAGCCACCTGAAATTGTTGAGTTTCCACAGCCACCTGAAATCGCTGAGTTTCCAGCTGATGGATCCCTGTATCCATTAGCTGCTGAGAGACAGATCTGAATTCCTATTTGAACAAATGATTCATGGCATACAAATCCTTGATTACCCAAAAATCCTTGTAGGGATTTTTGCATTGAAAAAAATTTTAGAATCCAATTCCTCTGAGGTTTTTGTGGTCAAATCTTGAATACCCATCTGTAGTTTTTGCAATTTCTGATTGGTTTCAGCCCTGCAAAATGTATGTTATCAAGCGCAATGGCAGACCTGATCCTATACATTTTGATAAGATCACAGCCAGGTTGAAGAAACTCAGTTATGGACTCAACGCTGATCACTGTGATCCTGTTCTTGTTGCACAAAAGGTTTGCACAGGGGTTTACAAGGGGGTTACTATGAGTCAGCTCGATGAGTTGGCAGCTGAGACTGTGGCTGCCATGATTGCAAATCATCTAGATGATGCTCTGTTGGCTATAAGGATCGCTGTCTCAAACCTCCATAAAAACACCAAGAAATCATTTTCTGAAACAATCAAGGACATGTATGCTCATGTGAACATAAGATCTGGTCAGGCCTCCCCTCTGATAGCAGATGATGTTTATTGTATCATCTTGAAGAATGCTGCTCGATTGGACAGTGAAATAATCTATGATAGGGATTTTGACTATGACTACTTTGGCTTCAAGACACTACAGAGGTCCTACTTGTTAAAATTGAATGGGGTTGTTGTGGAGAGGCCTCAACATATGTTGATGAGGGTTTCAATGGGAATTCATAAGGATGACATTGAATTTGCTATCAGGACTTATCATTTGATGTCACAGCATTGGTGTACCCATGCTTCTCCAACTCTATTTAATGGTGGAAATCCAAGGCCCCAGTTAAGTATCTGCTTCCTTATCTACAAGAAGGATGATAGTATAGAAGGTATTTATGATACCCTCAAAGAATGTGCTGTGATTAGCAAATCAGCATGAGGTATTGGAGTTTCAATCCATAACATTCGTTCAACAAATAGTTACATATGTGGAACAAATGGCACATCAAATGGTATTGTGCCAATGTTGCATGTGTATAATGATACTGCTCGCTATGTAGATCAAGGAGGAGGCAAGAGAAAGGGTGCTTTTGCTGTGTATTTGGAGCCATGGGATCCTGATATTTTTGACTAATTGGATTTGAGAAAGAACCACGGGAAGGGAGAAAACAGGGCAAGGGATTTGTTCTATGGTCTATGGATTCCAGATCTCTTTATGTAGAGAGTCCAAGACAATGCTACTTGGTCATTGTTCTGTCCTAATGAATCACCTGGTTTAGCAGACTGTTGGGGTGAAGAGTTTGATAAACTGTACCTTAAATATGAACAGCAAGGTAAGGCAAAGAAGGTTGTGCAAGCTCAGAAGCTTTGGTTTGCAATTTTGGAATCTCAGATAGAAACCGGCAATCCTTATATGTTTTACAAGGACTCATGCAACAGGAAGAGCAATCAACAGAAATTGGGAACAATAAAATCTTCAAATCTTTGCACGGAAATTATTGAGTACACTAGCCCAACCGAAAGTGCAGTTTGTAATTTGGCATCGCTTGCTCTGCCAAGATTTGTAAGAGAAAAGTGTGTTCCTATTGAGTCTCATCCTTCTAAGATTGTTGGTAGCATGGGTTCTAAGAACCACTACTTTGATTTTGATAAGCTAGGAGAGGTCACATCGATAGTTACTGAAAACTTGAACAAAATCATTGATGTGAACTACTATCCTGTGCAAACTGCAAAGCGGTCAAATATCCAGCATAGGCCTATTGGCATTGGTGTTCAGGGCCTTGCTGATACATTTATCTTGCTTGGTATGCCATTTGACTCACAAGAGGCTCAGAAGTTGAACTTTGATATTTTTGAGACAATATATTATCATGCCCTTAAGTCATCCTCTGAACTTTCTGTCAAGGAGGGTCCCTATGAAACCTATGCTGGGAGTCCTGTAAGCAAGGGAATACTTCAGCCAGACATGTAGGAAGTTACACCTTCAAATCGTTGGGATTGGGTTGCCTTTAGGCAAAAGGTTGCAAAAAATGGTGTGAGAAATTCTCTCGTTGTTTCTCCTATGCCAACAGCATCAACTAGTCAAATTCTTGGGAACAATGAGTGTTTTGAGCCGTACACATCAAATATTTATAGCAGGAGAGTGTTAAGTGGTGAATTTGTGGTGGTGAACAAGCATCTTCTTCATGATTTAACTGATATTGGGCTCTAGAATCCTGATCTGAAGAATAAGATCATTTACCACAATGGCTTAGTTCAAAACATCAGTGGGGTTTCTGATGAATTGAAGGCTATCTACAAGATAGTATGGGAGATCAAGCAACGTACAATTGGTCTAAAGACAACTTACTGCATAAGCAATGGCATATCCATCAAATGTATATGTTCCTCAACCAAGTTCATCTAGCACTACAAGAGAGTCTTCTGTGGCATATCGCAGGACTGAAGTGGCCTCCATGCATTCAATAAGAAATGTACCTGCCAAATAGAAAGTTATATGCATTTTTCCAAAAATGGTTTGATATTTATTCAATATTTTTTGTTCCTCACAGTATCAATGGAAATGATCCATTCAATCTCAATAATTGCATATTAATAATTATTTTCATTAATTATGATTTCGGAATATCAATCCCAGCCAGTAAAAGGTTTGCAATAGACTCACTTTCCCCAGACATTATATGGTCACTTGCACCAATACGAGTAATAATAACATCTGCGAGTGACAAAGCACATGATTCACAAGGTACATAACATCCAAGCTGCAAATCCAAACAAGAATGGTGAACAAAAGTCAGAAACACTACCTTGACCGTTTTTTTTGAAATGCCATAGCTCTTGATTTTTCAAAGAAGCTAACCTGAGCCATTATCACTGTTAAACAGGTGGCACGCAATAGTGTTGATTTCCCTCCCATATTTGGTCCGGTTAAAAGCATTGCACGAGGACAATCATGCTCTCCATTGTTCCCAAGGTCAAGGTCATAAGGAACCGCCACACCTCCCTAGCCTCCCACAACATAAGGATGCCATAAACCTTTAATGCTAAGAATAGAACCTTCAATTCTACCTCCCAAGCTATTATTTTTCAACCCAGCAGAGACAAAGAATGGTCTGCAGGTAGACCCTTCTGATAAGTTTGCTGAAATAACAAAGCCTAGTATCACATCAATACAACCTATGGTATCAACAATATGTGACCAATATGTTGCTTGCTGACAAAACAGGCTCACAATTGAATTCAATGTTTCAACCTCATCCAGACACAAATCATTATCCTAGCAAGTTAAACACTAAATATATTAGTAGATACAAACGATGTGTATTAAGATGATATAAAACATGCATGGAAATAAGTGACAGGCATGGTATTCATATTATCCTCTCATAACATCAACAATATTAATTACAAATAAACTCTAGATTCTTATAACTTTCATCCTGCGGAAGATCAGGAACATAAAGTTTCAATAATTCATCTGACAGTTGTCAAAATCCCAGTCAGAAAATTAACAGAATGTGACTCAAAGGAAGAGTTACTCATGAACATACAGTCAATGCTTAAGGAACTCTTACAAATTAAGTAGAAATGCTAATCAACTTCCTTAAAACTAGGATAACCATGTTACTGACCCAATGACATACACAACTTATAGACAAAAATAGGAAGTTATGGCAAAGAAATTGCTGAATTAAAAGGAAAAAGTTTAACTTTAAAATTTTTGGAATACTTTTGACAATAACATTTAGCAAACCCTTTGAACAACCATTAAAAACTTCTAAAATAAACGAAAACAGAAATTAAAGTATTGTCACATCCTGCTTGAGAGAGAAAGGAGAAATAACATGCAAAGAAATGAATGACTTTAGACTCCAAAAAAGTGTATGTCTACTAAAAGCCAAATATTACTTACTCGTAAGGCAGAGTATGGACTTAAATCCTATAAACAGTCTAGCTTTTGGTGCGAATCCTCAGTCCCCAAGTTCATATATCTAACATCTTTGTTATAAGATGTAGGGTATATGCTACATTAAAACTACTTGGTTGCTGGAATGCTGAGAATAAGCATCTTGATCTACCACTCCATCAAAGAAGTCTTAACATATCTGGAAGCCCCACTCTTCCTTCAAGGTTAGAGTGCTGGGTAGGTTGGTGCTTTATAACAACCAAGCGGTAGCCTAGGCTTCAATTGATGTCATATTTAGCCTCTTACTATAGTTTGTCATTTAGTGCTTTTGTTATTGACATTAACAACAAAGCATGTGTCCAAAAATGTCATGAAGTGTTCTCTAAGGGGTCACGGCTAGTTGGCAAACAATTGCCCACAACCATTGTGTGCCATGTAAAAAATGTATCTCACCTCCAACATTTTTATTAGAAAAGACAATTTTATGGGCCTGAAACCAGTTCCATGCATGTCTACCGTATATGAACAATCTGGCAGCTTCAAAGGTTCTACAATTTCAATGTGTTCCTCCATGTTCATATTTAGAGGCTCTGCAACAGAATCTGCCTGACTGACAGCATCAACATTTGAGGGGATTCTACTATCAGACATTCTACTTGAAACATGCTTTTGATCACCTTTTTGAATAGCCTCTCTACTCATCGATTTTGAATATCTATATGCAGCATAAACATACATACACACA
Organism: Pseudotsuga menziesii; assembly: GCA_001517045.1. NCBI lineage: Eukaryota > Viridiplantae > Streptophyta > Pinopsida > Pinales > Pinaceae > Pseudotsuga > Pseudotsuga menziesii. The sequence continues at coordinate 27,931 of LPNX010827384.1, read as the reverse complement.
CACATTTTTTGATGATTAAATCCTAGACCTGCTGAATCTTGGAAAAACCAAAACAAAAAGGTAAATAATGGCATTCAACATATATAGATTTGTTAACAAACCTCTGATTCATGGGTGTCAAACATTCCACTTCATGTGGCTCAAATATTGCAATTGTGTGGTCCCCAGATGCAACAACATACAAGATCTGCAAATCCTTTCTCTGCAGAGAAGGTAATATAACTGGTAGAAGCTGCACTTCGCTGCCACAGAACAGCAGCACAGCGTTGGAATGCTATGGTAGATTCACTTTTCCAGAAATTAGGAACTGTTTTGTTTTTTCATAATTAAAGTTTCCCTGATGATTTATTGTTTCCTTCATCTGGTTTGATGGAATGTTCCACTCTGGTAAAACAAGGGTTAATAACTTAAGATATTTCACCTATTATGTTTCTTTTCTTGTCAATTAGATGCAATCTTTTTTTTTGACAAATACTTCCTTATATTCACAGAAACATATTTTCAAACCAAATTGGCAAGCATGGAAGGGCATATACAATGCCTATCGTAACTTTTCCTCAAACTAACTAAAGCATAAATAAAGTCAAAATATATAGCAGGAGCCAAATTCTAGCATACTTGATCAACATGATTCCCTCAGATAACAATTGGTGACGTACCTCATATTTCCATAAAGCGATAAAGGCAGACACAAACTCATATCTATATCAAAAACATACTTACACTTGAGCTTCCATATCACAGAAAAGCATGGAAATCCATAAACAATGCCAGAGACCAAGGATGGGATTCAACACAAGAGCTCACCCATTCATAAAGGAATCAGTCCTCCAGTACAGCTTGTTTTGGAACAAGCCAGTACATTGATCCTCAATGTAACTCCAACTCTATCTGACAAACTGACAGCTCCAAAAGATATGCTGGACCATCTCTGAAGGCTGACAAACTTGTAATCTTGTCTTGTTTTCTCTCAGGAAATCTGCTGAGAATTACTGGGTTTATAAGATTCAGAAAATTACCTGCCATGTTAGCTGGGACATTTAATTCATAGTATTATATGCCTCAGAAATTATCAATTAATTTTCATCATTTTTAAAATTATATAAATATGAAAGCATTATGCCATGGATATATTATGTCTAGCATTTTAGGTCACACACTCTTAATAATTCATTTTTCGAAATAATATTAAAAATTATGTGAAGTATATGCCTTCTATGTCCATCGTTATTTATTATAATCCTGTTTTGGTAGTTCTGCTAAGATGCTGTTTTTTTTACCACATAATATCTTTAGTCTTCTTTAAAATTTTGGCCATGTCTGTAAGCTAAGAATGTTTTCTTTTCAAACAAATTTATAATCTCCAATGTAAGTAATTACAACAAAGGTAAATCCTATTAAAGGTAGCCATCATGCACAGCATTTAGAGTATGGTAAACTACAGAATGCATGTAGTAGGGTTAGTTCCTTAGCACGCTTTTAAATGACAAGGTTGTGTAGCCAACCCAGATTACCATTATTTTGTTTGTTTCTCTCTTCATTTTCTCTGTTGGTTTATGTTCAACATAATTATATAAGAGCGTGATGAACCCTGATTATGGGGTATAACCAGTTGTGTATTGAATTTATGCAGTGCTTTGATGTTATATATTTTGCTTTGCATATGTTTGCTTTCTGGTGGCTAAGCTCAATGAGAAGGATTGATGTTGTATTTTCTCTCATTCTTATTGAATTTGCCTTCTGTAGGAAACCTATGAAAAATGGCACGAAGCATTTTACATGTATCCTTTATCAATCATGAGACAATCCAAGCATTGCTGGGATATTATTAGAAATTGGACTGCAATCCATTTTCCAGAGGTGACAAATACTTTAGCACTTAGGGCATCTGAAGATGAAATTAGGAGGACAAAGGATGAACTTGGGTGGCAACTACCTATTTCTACAAGGATTCTTTATCGTTTTTGTAATAGCCAAGTAGTCCCGCATGGTAGTTCTTCTCAAACTAATCAGCTATCTGTCTTCGGCCTTTTAGCCTGCTAACCCCTTCAACAACCTATTTTATCAACTCACCAATACCAATATACTTTAGCTTTGGAATTGAACCCTCCCTCTTTGAACTTTGTTTTTATTATACCAGGCTACCAAATGACCCCACCAATGTACAGAATTTGTTAACATTGAAAAGTCCTAAAATATTTGATATAATTTCACCAAGAGAAATGAGGTTCTCTATAATCTGGGAGGTGGAGATCTTTGTTACTTGATGTGTGTTGCACTAAAAACGGTTTACATAAGAAAGGGGTCAAATATATATATAAACCCAATATCTATTGATCATCCAAAAGTTTGCATGTAGAGTTTTTTTAATGAGGTGCTTAATAGATCTAGGGTTAAGATGAATCTATTCTAGTTCTAATCCATTACCATTTCTCATCCATAACATGTTCCTTGAACTGAAGGTATTCATGTACAGTAAGTTGGTCTGTGGAAAGTTTCTCAACATTGACACAAACATACTCCCAAACTCCAGGCTTTGTTCATACGGCCAAAGCAATAAATGGTGGGACAATGACAGCTTCCTGCACATAAATGGTTTTCACTATGAACATCTGAAAATTTAGCTTATAAACACATATACACAAAATTGAACATGCCGAACATATAGATCTGTGTGCACTGCAAGATATGCCCAAACGCTCCTTGTTGAATCTTCTTCCTTTCATCTTGACCTTCTATTACTGCTACAAGCTCGTCAAATAACTGCTATGGGTGCAGAATCCTTTTGCCTTCGGCTATATACCTATAGCATACATAACACCACACACTGTAGAAAATCCACAAACATGAAACGGCATTCTACTCATCTCAAGCTTAACTACGAAAGTATTATTCTCTGATTAGAAGCTCTTTATTGATTACAAAACACAAACCTAATATAACCCTCCATATACATTCGATATAATATAAAATTTACAATATCTTACTACAAACAGAGACTTCAACGTTGGTCATGCTTTGGATGAAGACACTGAAAACCCAAATGATATGATTGATTCAAGATGCAAGATATTGTTAGAATTGCTCCATGGCAATCTAAGTTTAAGTTGTATCCACAATGCTCTGTTTCAATTTGATAGTAAACACAGTGCCAACACAAGGTTCTTACACAAACATATTGCATCCCAAGTCACATGTAGAATGTAGGTGCTTAATTCACCATGTCAAAATATATCAGTGTTTTTAGTTTCATACTAAATACAGGGCCAACATAATGTTATTACTCAAATGTTGAGAAGGTGGGTGTGTAATAAGGTCACAAGTTTAAATCAAATCCAAAGGGGTAGTGTATGTACACTTCTCTACACTTTAACAGTTAAATATCATAAATATCATACCGGCTTGTTCAAAAACTGTTAAATCAAATCCAAAGGGGTAGTGCTTGTACACTTCTCTACACTTTAACCAAAGAGATACTCTCACAGCTTGTACAAAAAGTTTGTTTCATGTATGTAAACATCCAGGATGCACTCCTAAGGCGTTTCTCATGGAAAGGACAGAAAACATTTCCAGGGTATCTCTAGCCATCCCATACAAATTCCCCTACAAGATGGGTTCCCAGGGATGGAAACAATGGAGCACACGTTTCAATGACTTTGACTTGGAATATAAAACATTTAGCACTCTTCAGATCATAACCACATCAGGGATGTAAAAATACTGAGAGATTCTGCAAATACCATTTTCAAGTGATTCGATTCCTGTACAACTTTCAGACAACACATAAATTCAAGTGCTCCTGAGAGGCAAAGGTAATCTTATCATAGTGAAAGATTTTCGAAAATAAGTAGAAAAACAAACAAACTGCTAGAATAACAAAAGTAAAGAATAACAGCAATCTTAACCATGGGTATTAAGAGCCTCCCACAATAAATTCTTTGGCATAGGCTTGGACATGTCTTGAGCTTGCAGAGCTGCAGTACGAAGAATCCCAATGGTCAATATATTACCTTCCCAGAATGGCACATTGTTATAGGGCAAGCAGTGTTTGGCACACAGGGATTGGACGAATGGACTGATTTTCCTCAAATTGTGCCTGGGCAACCTTGGGAACAGATGGTGTTCAATCTGATGTTGCAAACCTCCATGAAACCAATCCATCCATGGAGAACATGAGATGTCAACAGTCCCACTTGCCTAAGACTGGAACCATGTATTACTACAAGGTTTGCCGATGTAGACATGACCAGAGAAATGATTCAAGCAGAACTGAACATGCTGGATCCTGGTCACAGCAAAGCTGGACAAAACAAACCCTGTCCTCTTAGCCCAAGTGGGCAAGCAGGAAACCATAAATGGAAACCAAATCCAGAACACGACAATGCATGCAAGATCCATACCGTTGCTTGGAACTATTTTCTTAGACAAAAGCAGAGCAATCGACTGCCCAAACAAGTTAACCCTCGCAACGGCCATGACAGGATAAAAGCTCCAATGCTGGTAACTCACAAAAAATCTAGCAAGACCACCAAAATTCATTTTCCTCTTGTAAAATACTTAGAATACAAAGAAGCAAAATAGCTGAAAGATACCGCAAACAAGGGCACATACTGAATATCCGGATCAAAGTCCAGGCTATTGCATGAAATATGATGGGCATTATGATTTCTCTTCCACCATCCAATACTAATCCTAGACATGCAATTTCCAGCCACCAACTGAATAATCCTATCGATTTTCTTATGACCCACAAGCCCACAGTGAGCTGAATCGTCCCCAATCCATCCACTCTAAATCGACACCGCCCCCAAAAAAACCCCACAGCCAACATGAAGCCAAAACCCTTCATAAAACAACACACCGACTACACACAAAGCTAGCATTGCCATCATCCATAAACCTATCAAAAAATAAACTAACAGAGGCCCCTTGAAGAGCCCAACCTTCTTCAACTCCCACAGAAGCTTCCAATAATCCTTAGAAACCTCAGAAACCTTGTAATCTTCATGAAGGCCAATCATAAACTGATCTAAATACTTCCACGCGGAGCCCGGATGATAGGCAATGAATGCATCCGTCACATCCTGGCCTGCCAGATTCAAAAGAGGCAGATCCCCTCCAAGATACTTGTCTAACCACTTACTAACATCATAAACCTTCCCACTTATTTAAATCCACAGATCTCCTTCTTTATCATGTGTTTTCAGCTCTGATGTACTGATTTTCCTCCATGAGAGACGCTATTTCGGGCTCGAAAGATCATCCATGGCCGGTTATTTGAGGTCCCGACTCGAATCTGAATACCCTGAAAGATATATTTATCAAATCAAATCGTTCACATGCTCATTCCCAGCATACAAAATTCACAAAAAAACAAACATAAATGTGCCTAAACTCTTGGCCGTGGATACAGTTTATGCCGTTGCTGCATCCACGCCTTAACCATTGTAAAAAGTCAACAAAAGACGATGCCGTCGCTATAGAGACGGTCAGGCGTGGATACAGTGATGTCTAAGAGTTTAGGCATGGATACAGAGACGTCTAAGAGTCCACGCGTGGATACAGCGACAGCTAGGCGTGGATAGAGCGATGCCTTGTTCTTGTTACATCGGATTTTATACCAAAAAGTAAGAAACATGGAAAACCTCCATGGAAAAATCCACGCTTTTGTACTAGTGATGGGCTATCAAAATTAAAACACAACCTGTTTCTTTGATAATTAATAAACTTAAAATTATGCAAAGTATATTCACCTTTTCTTTGAGAAAGTTCCATAATAAGCAGGTCTATGGTTGTGATCAAAATGCAAAAGGTTTCTTCTCTTATTGTGAAGCCTATTTTAGCTTTAAATCAAGTGATAAACATTCTAAGAGCCAGGTAGATTCAAAAACTTATTGCTAATGGAGACTCGACAATTATCATTTGCAAAATTAGAGACTTGACTCCCTATGCATCGTAATTTCTTGCAAAAATTATCTCTAGACCTAGAATTCAAAGAATTGGAAGTATTTTGACTTGGAGAATTGCAAGTATTTAGCATTGAATCATTTACTGTTTCAAAGGTACCATTTTGTATGGAGGAGTTATGCTTTGTGAATCATTATTCCTTGGCTATAAGGGCACCTAATAGTGGATTCAATAATTAAAGAGTCATGTTGCAAATATAAAGAGAAATACCCTCCTCCTACAACATTGCATCTTTAGAGAAACCTTTGAAGGGTTGTATATTTGGATTCTAGGTGATGATACCAGTTATTTTAAAGGCATGACAACTGGTTAAGCATGAATTAAACTTGAAAAACTTGCAAACTATTAGGTATAACAAAATATATATCAGCTCTATGTTGAGATGTACAGGATCTGAAATAGCTTCCATGATGATTGGACAACAGTTCACAGAGAGAAATAACCATTGATAAGAAATGAACTTTCCTTAGAATGTATGGTCACCTTAAATAAGACTACACTAAAATTTAGATTCTAGTAAGATTTTGAGATTGACTAAACCTATCGAAAAGGTTGGAGAGACTGGTATTATACAGTGTTCTTATAATACACAGTTGCATAAAGGCATATTCTTATGAATATTTATGACTTTCAAAATGAAGGAACTTACTTGACCATGAAATGCACATTTATGATGTAGCAAAGGATAGAGAAAATCATGATGAGGTTCATATTCCCCATTTGAACTGCCTACAAGAAACTGTTTCTTCATAAGGGTAATAAATCATGTCTCCATCTTGCTTGAGTGGAATGTGAAAGTGCCCTACCCTGATTATCTGATTATGAATTAGTTTTAAGTTCCAATTCCCTTCAGGCCCTATGGCATGTTTACGCCTTCCACTCTGACTCCCCACGTGGGATGCATTGCTTCTTCAATGGAATATAAGAGCCTCACTAAGACCTGGGTCTCGTATTTTTGTGTGGAGTTGTATTTACAAGTACAAAGTTCAAGGTTCATGAATAATTGTTCAAAACCTACCATTAGTATAGCATTATAACATAGGGTATGTTTTTGCGGTGAGTGAGTGTAGCGCTAAGGCCTTATATTTCTTTTCTCTTAGGCACCAATTTTGGAAAGTGATGCTAAGAAGTCCCCAAGATGGCCAAGGGATATCTAACAATCCTACACAACATTGGTTATGTCCCAGTGAAAATTAGGGACATCCCCTGTGCAGTGTTAGATCTTAAAAGATAGGGTCATCTGAAAATGGTTATCTCTTGTATTTAGATCCATAAAAGTAAGTCTATATCCATAGATAACAAACTTGGAAAAATACAAAGGCTTAAAATGGCTATATAAAAGGAAACAAAAGCTGTAAATGCCATAGTAGCAAGAGGTAAAACACAATTATTAAAATAAAGTTACTAATATCCAACAACAAAAGAAGACAAAACTCACCCTTGGCCTCTGAAGGAACCAAAAATGTGCTTCCCTCTGAAGTACTCTAAAATCCTTGCACATTTGGGCCAAAAGCATTATTAGATAGTCCATTAATATTCAATAATACATGTCCATTTTTGCTTTCTAAAACATCTTGTCCATTTTCCCACTCCCTCTATAATTGCCTACACAATACCAAATTGGGAGTGGAATAATGGCTTGATCTTTCTATAGAACCTTCTGACCTTGCAAATAAAAATCTTAACTGCTTGCTATTCTGAGACTTCCATGAACTTGATATTTCCTTTGACAGCCCATTGCATTTATCAGTCTCAACAAGGAGCAATTTTGCTAAATTGTGAGTGTTAGAATAATCAACCCATAGTTACCTAGCTTAGACATTAAATTAATCATTTTTGTCTTATTTGCCTAGTTTCATGTGTCCCACCTTATGCAAGTTGTCATTTTCCTATCTATAGTGGTCAAACTTGGCTATTTTGACTCATGTAGTGCATGGGAAACCTCAAGGAATCAATTTTTCTTTATTCCTGGTCTCCTAGGTGCCCTTCTGCTTTTTCTACTTTATTGCCTGCTTTTTCAGTGATTTAAGGCAATTGGGAAAGTTTGACTAGGTGAGGTGAACTAGTTTTTTGTCCTCCACATCCTCCACTCTTTTCTCCTTTGAAAAGAATGTATGACTTGTCATTCCATCACTCTTTAGCTTTCCTAAGTGCTTTTTCCAATTCATGAGCTCCATGACTGATCTGGAAACTACTTTATGCACCTATGGGTGAATTGCTTAATTTTAGTAAGCCTTCTTTTGACTAGATTCAAATTTCCTCCTCATGCATTCGAATATCATATGTAATTATTTAGTGCAGCAACCTATTGTCTTACAAGGTTGGCTATTGTACACTGAATTAATACAGTTTAGTGTTCAGCTCCATTTTCAGTCTCTTTTGTGAGTAATTTTGCATGATCAATTGATAATTGTTGTGAGTAAAATTGTTCTATCACTGGGTTCAATTTCCACATGGTATCAAAGACATTTTAGATCAATTTCTTTCCTTCAAAATTGTTTTTCAGGTTCGACATCAGTGACTAGGAGCCTTCTACTGACAGTCAGGACAATTTCTGAGCTATGGATCAATCTCAGAAGATCATTTTGACTCCCTTCAATTTATTTGAATGGAAAGCAGAGATGGAGATACTATTGAGAGTGAAATGCCTCTACAGGGTGAATATGGAAACATAAGTAGAGTCCAATGCAGCTGTAGAGAAGATAAAATGGCACAACAGGAGGGATGAGGCCTATGGTCTCTTGTGTCTGAGTATTTCCAGAGACCTCCTTTTCCATCTTGATGGATTGACATCACCGAATGAAGTATGGGAGAAGCTTACTGATATTTTTGGAAAGACAGATTAGATGAGGGGACATCAAATCGAAAATGAACTGATCTCCCTGAGTCCCAATAGCTTTGAATCTCTGCAACTCTATTTATCCAAGTTCAAAGCACTTATTTTCCAACTAAAACAATGTGGGATCGAAAAGAAGGATGATAAGCTAGTCTTGGCCATTATTTCGAAGCTTGGACCTGACTATTCAGTGTTTGTTTTGACCTTGTATGCCACAAAGTTGACAGCTCGAACCTGGAAGATGCATAGCCTTGCAGATTTCATGGAATCTCTCACACAAGAACATGACAAGCTGGTGATGATGGGTACCATCAAACCATCCAAATACCAAGCTCTGGTTGCTGGAGATTCGAAGGTGGATTCAAAAAACAAAAATAAAGCTAAAAATCCACCTAAGCAAAAGAGAGACAAGAACAAGTCTCCAGAGGAGCCACAAGGTTCCAAGAAGAAAAACAAAGGAGAAATGAGCAAGTGCGCATACTGCAATAAGGGAAATCACACTGAAAGCTCTTGTATGAAGAAGAAAATAGACATGCTGACCCAACTCCTAGAGAAGAATGGAATCTCCCTTCTAGACAACTCAAAGAAGAGATAAGGTGGATCAAGTTCAGATGACATAGAGAGAGTTCATGCATTGGTTGCTGGCACATCAAGCTCACCCAGTTTTATCATTGATTCTGGAGCTTCAAGACACATGGTTTCGACCAAGGAGGCATTCTCCTCACTTGACATGTCGAAGGGACCACCTATAATACTATGAGATGACTCTCTCACTGAAATTTTGGGCAAAGGGAGGATTGATCTTGATCATGGTCAGTTCAGCAATGTGTTGTATGTGCCTGGTCTTGCCTCCAACCTCTTATCAGTGTACCAGATGACTCACACTGGGTCTCCAAAGAAGGTCATATTCTCCCTTGATGAAGTTGAGATCACAGAGATATCAAGTGGTAAAGTCATTGCAAAAGGAGTTGCAAATCATGCTCAGAAGGTATACATGTTCTCACACTTCCTACCCTATTCAAACCCCTCTGCTCTTCTGATTCATGCTAATGAAGCAAGCAAGCTTTGGCATGAAATATTTGTCCACCTAAATTACAAGTATCTTTCTGATATTAGTCAAAAAGAGATGGTCATAGGGTTTCCAAAGATAAAATTTTCCAAAGGAGTCTGCCAAGGTTGTATCCTAGGAAAACACCCAGAGCATAAATTTGAGAGAGCTAGTCATGAGAGAACCTCTGTACCCTTCGAGCTGATCCACAGTGATGTTGCTTGCCCATTCCCTCATATGTCCATGAGTCAAGCCAAATATGCATTGAATTTCATAGATGACTTTTCTAGGTATTGCTGGGTTTACTTCCTGAAACACAAGTCTGAAGTTTTTGGCCTCTTCAAAGTCTTTAAGGCTTTGGTTGAAAACCAATCTGGGAGGAAAATCAAGGTCCTCAGATCTAACAATGGTGGTGAGTATGTCAATTCTGAGTTTATTAATTATTGTGCAGATTTAGGTATTCAGATGCAGCATTCTATCCCTTACACACCACAGCAAAATGGTGTTGCTGAGAGGAATAACAGATCACTGAAGGAGATGGCAACATGCATGATGGAGGCCAAAAATTTTCCACCAAAGTACTGGTCCGAAGCTATCAACTGTGTAGCCTATATCCAGAATAGGGTTCCTCACAAATAGCTTGATGGTATGACTCCTTTCAAAGCATGGAGTGGGCACAAGCCAGATGTGACCCATTTTAGGATTTTTGGCTCAAGGGCTTGGGCTAGAATTCCAACAGAAAAGAGAAAGGCTTTGCAGCCCCAAAGCCAAGAGTGTCTATTTGTTGGATACTCTAAAGATTCAAAAGGGTACAAACCGATAAATTTGAGCACAAAAAAATCCTTCATCGAAAGGTGTGTTCAATTTCAAGAAGAATCCCTTGCAGCAGTGGAAGTTGGAGAAACCTCTTCACCACCTGAACCTCTAAAAGTAAGTGAAGAGTTTGTTGAACATGCTGATTCTGATATGTCTGATAGTGATGAGTTTATTGTAGACCCTAACAGCCTTACAAGGCCAAAATGGGTATCCAAGACACTACATGCAGTAGGAGAGCTGGCTGGGGATCCCAATGACCCAAGGAGGACTAGATCTCAATTTGAGAGTGGTCTGTGCATAAAGGATCCTATGTTTGCTGATAAATGCTATTTGATGGTGGAATTAGATCCTCAAACATATGAAGAAGCAGTAGGATATCCAAGATAGCAATCATCCATGAAGGAAGAGTTTAGCTCACTCCAGAAGAGAAACACATGGGAGCTAGTGGATCTTCCCCCAGGGAGGAAGTTAGTTCAGTGTAAGTGGGTCTACAAGACCAAATTTGCTGCCGATGGTTCACCTCTGAAGTACAAGGTCAGATTGCACTAGTGGAAAATGAGAGATTAGTGACCATGAGACCAAAATTTTTGGTCACCACAGTTTTTTTAAAGGGATAAATGACCAAAATTGATAATTCTAAGTTAACTGACTAAAAATGACCAAGATCAATGACCATTTTTGGTCACGGGATAAAAACCAACTAAAAAATACCAAGATAAATGACCAAATTATATCACGGGATATCTAGACTACAATGACCAAATACAATTGGTCATTTATTTGGTCGTTTTTAGTTGTGTTACTTCGGCAATGGAAAAAATTACAAATTTGACAATGAATTTGTACATTTTATTAAATTCTAACACTACAGATGGATTCAGAGGCCCGTACACTGTATATGGATTTAGAGAAGGGTCTCTGAATCCATCTGTAGTGTTAGAATTTAGTAAATAAATAATGTATTATCATAATATCACTCCCCTCATCAATACATCAACAATTTATCGTTATAATTCATTCTCAAAATACTAGACAACATGCAGTTGGTTTCTCTGGGCTTGAAAAAGAGTACTAATGATTTTGTTTTCTTAAAAAAAAAAAACTATCATCATTAACATATAAAACATTAATATATAAATATAAAACTTCATATATAAACAAACATTAATATTTAAATTCACAATTATAAACTAAAATCAAAGTCTATGTTACTAAAACACATTTAAAATATAATATTATTAAAAAAACATTAATATATAAATATAAAATTTCATATATAAACAAAAAATTAACATATTCACATATATAAATTAAAACCAAAGTTGAATAACATATTTATGATATAATATTGTAAATAAAAAACAAAATCATTAAAAAAATGTTAATACACACCCTATCCGTGATAAAGATCCCTTTGACAAATGTTGGATTAGAAAGACCCCAATGATTATCCCATTATAGGTGGTTCACCAAGCCTAAAATGCTCTTCCCATAAGCGAGGTGGAACAATTGGTATACCCAGCTATTGGGGAACACTCCAGGTGAAATCCCATAATTTGGTCGCCCACCACAGTTCTAGAGTGTGGTTTAATGATGATGGCCACGAAACCCATAACAGTATGTCTCTATCTACTTCACTAGATAGATGTTTGGCTCCATTGGTGCCAATTTTCTTTTTTATGATGGTCGTGAAAATTCTCCATCTGCTCCACTACACAGAGATTTGACTCCATTGGTGTCAACATTTTGGCCATGGCTCGATTGGCACCAAATTTTCGGCGAGGGTTTTATGATGGCAGTGAGGGAAATCCATTGGTTTCAACATCTTGACCATGGATCGATTGGCACCAAATTTTCGGTGAGGGTTTTATGATGGCAGTGAAATCCATTGTGTAAAATTTTTGGCCATGGCTCGATTGGCACCAAATTTTCGGCGATGGTTTTATGATGGCAGTGAAATCCATTGTGTCAATTTTTGGCCATGGCTCGATTGGCACCAAATGTTCGGCGAGGGTGTCAATTTTTGGCCATGGCTCGATTGGCACCAAATTTTCGGTGAGGTTTTTATGATGACAGTGAAATCCATAATAATATGGCATGATCCACTCCTCTATGTAATGATTTGGCTCAAATGGCGCCAATTTTTTGGCTTTGGTAGTAGGATAGGGCGTTTGGGTTTGAGGGGCGATTCAATAACTCAAGCCTGTTAGAGAATGTGTTTGGGGTTTGGGAAATTCTCTATATATCTTGTTGTCATTGAAAAAGACACAACGGCACATGAATGAATGTGGAGGCTCCTAAAGAGGCTGACAAGGGATTTGCATGCACAAAATTCAAATCTACTTCTCCTTCTTAGGTTAGTAAATTCCCTGTTTCCTCTGCCATTGTTTTTTTATGTTCCTTGAAAGTATTCTCTATCGATGTGAGGAGGAAATACATTGATTTATCATGATTTCACTACTACATTTTGATCCAAAATCCGACGGCGCATGGATTTCTCTTTTTAAACTTACCAAAAATCACAAGGATACATTTTTTTTTTGTAAATGTGGCCACAAGCGTCAGTGAAGCGACGGCTATTCTCATAACTGTCAATTAAGCGACGACGCTTTAGTAAGCGTCACTTAAGCGATGACTCCTTTAATTGGTCAACGATTTAACATGGAAAGCGCTGTCGCATATCCGACGCTTAGGTTCATTTCCTACACACACTCATATAGTTATAGGAGATTCAACCATAATTATTAACCACTTGTTTCACAACTCAAGTCTTAGAGATCCTACTCTCCTTAGACTAGTCCAATGAACGTAATTATTGGAAAAATTCTTTGAAACAATATCTTACTATTACGTTTTGAAAAAAAAATACCATGGCAAATTTGTAGGTGAATCTTGCACCTCATTTGGAAAAATAAAAATCAAAGAAAAAGGGGGGGGGGACTAATCTTTAGTCACCTTCGACGAGTCATAATACTTAATCGAAGGTTGAAATGCATAATTGAATTCAAGACAAGTGGTGACCGTAGAGAATTGTGGAGTCGAGCCCTTTAAAATTCACGTCAACCATGGCACCTCTTCACCTCGCACTTCAAGGATTTGATTTATTTGCAACACAGATACAACACCAAAATGGAAGTGGGATTAATTTAGTAATTTAGGTGTCAACTTGATGTATCATGGGTATATTTATTTGTAGATCTTGGTTATATCTAATGTTGCTTGGATGCTTTGTTTACTTTGTGTTTGTTGTTTAGGGCTCGTCTTTGTTGCTAGCTGAATAGTAACTGTAGAGGACCCTTACCTTTCTCAATCTGCATCAGATACCTTTGGTTTGATGATGCGTTGGGGATTTCAAAGGAATTTTCAATCATTATAGAGGATCCTTGGTTTTGGGCCAATGATATGGAGAACCACATTCACCTAAATCGATATGATATTTGTGAAGTTTCAGACTTGTGAAGAGGGGTTTGTCATTGTGAGAGACATGCAAAAGGAATGCAAGAATGTCATGGCCTATTAATAATAATATTAGAGAAATGGAGGAAGAATCGAGAGAGAGGCCAAGACGATGAAAAATACTCATGGAACTAGTACAATTGAAATATAGTAGATATAGTACAATTAAATTGATTAACAATAGATAAGGTATCAATAAATTAGTTAAGACAAATAGAAGGTCACACTATTTATTGAATTATTTTTGAAACAATAAAAAACATTTACTAGCTTATCATAACTTCTCTTAGGAGATACCTTACTACCAAAGAAGAATATAGATCATGAACCTTCAATATTATATTATCAATTTAGATAATTATTTTAGTACTTTTTTCTCCATACAAATACACCATTCTCTATGAAAATAAGAAAATTAATCTTTTATAGACCAATAGTGCTTCCCACAAAAATTCATCCACAAGAAGTTAGCCCAAGTAATATCAGGGTTTTGTCATCAGGTTGCTACGCCTATATTCATAATCTCTACAACCCTCGCTGGGATCTCCGTCAAAATTATGCTTCAATGGCGTTATGAATCTTCCTCAATCAGTTTATTGAACGTCCTTTCAAACAATTGGTTCTCTGTTAGTTTTCTTGACCGACTCTGATGAAGATTGGGGATGAAAGTTCAGGGGAGGATGACTCTGATGAAGATTGGGGTAAAAATGTGAAGAATTTGGTTGGTGTCGATGACAATGAGAGCGAAGAAAATGAGAGTTTCGAAGAAGAAGAATCGGTGGAACAAAAATGCAAGAGAGAACCCGTAACTACCCAGAAGGGAGATTCTCGCAGAAAAAGGTTTAGGACGAAAACGGATGGCAAGTCTCCTAGTTGTCAGTTAAAATTAGACAGACCTAGCAACAAATTGCAAGGGGAAGTGAAATCAATTACTCTCACTGCCTGTAAGCCTGTTGACTCAATGCAGGAGAATACAAATTGCATGAAACCTTTGAGGCAGGATGATGGCAACAGTATCTGTGAAAAGCTGAAGTCTGTACAAGGTAATGTCACCTTTATTCCCTTGTCCAATGTATTTTGTGTTTCATTTATTTCTTACAAATTATTTAAAAAATGAGCACCCAGGTGTCTCTGATTTCAGGGCAATGGGGGAATGAATGGCCTAGTGTTCCCCACACATTCACATTTCACTGAGTTTTGTAAAAGTGGAGATATGGAAACTCATTCTGGCCATCCAATCAAATCTGAATCTACAATGTACAATTTCTTATGTATACATTCCACAGATCTGATACCTACATGTGACGGTTGGTTCCTAGTGTATCAAATTAAAATATCAAACACAGTTCTAGTCAGTGTGCAATTTGAAGCAAGGGCCTTCGAGGAGTAGATTGCAAGGTAAGGTTACCTCTCTCTCCCAAAGCCATAGTCATTGAAGGTCTTGGCTCTATGTAAGAGACTAGACGAAAGATTACCTATGGGCAAAATGGGTGGACTCTTAACTCCATTTGAATAATGGGTTGGGGGACTATCCTTTTCCGTCAGATGATATGCTTGAGGAGCATGATTTAAGCTCTCTCCATTCGGGCCTATTCAATTAGTAGCAAGCTGGGTCCCTAGATCTTTGAACTATAGAGTACCATGGGTAAAGTTTAGATTGAATGTCCTGAATTCATTATCAAAACACAGTTTCATGATGAGGTCTAGGGAGTTGTACCCTTTGTCGAGTCAAGGCTAGAGAGGTTGTCACATGCTAAACGAGGCCCCATGAAGTGGACACCCATGTAGGCGTAAGCTCTTGCAATCTCAATCTCTACCCCCAAAAAGTAGAACTGTAGGTTAGAGAGAAAGCTCTTCAATGCATTGAAGATCATGACCTTGTTTTGCCTAGGTTGATCCTCAACTTTTGATGGTTACAAAAACTGGACAGGGCATTAATTTGTCTTTGTAGATCCCCAAGAGAAGAGGCCATAAAGATTAAGTCATTGGTGAAAGGAGCAGGGAAATCAACACTTGATATAGAAGGCAACAGGAAGCCATTTCCAACCTTAATGTGCTTGTGGATGAAGGATTCCAACTGGTCAATGTAGACCCCAAAGAGGGTCCTTTGCTCCTCCTAAGAACTAATTTGATCAAAGGTGGAGTTTTTTAGAAAGGTTTTCTTTTACTCATTTATCAGAAAGTGATCACCTTATATTAACAGGTTTTCCAACCTTGCGCTTAAAAATCACTATTAGGGAATAAGAGGGGTGATGACCTGATCATGTGGCAGGCATATAAAGAAAGCGAGATTTAAGAAGTAGATAAGCTAAAAATATTTTGACTAAATAACATAAGAATTTTCTGAAGATTACTTAATATTTAAACTCATTGTCTCTTGATCGTAGTCTGTCTAACAAATCCCATCAATATAGCAAATTGCTAACTCCATAGTGTTGTCTTTACTGCATCTATATTCAAAGGGAGACTGTTGTTTCTATTGAATTTTGAAGCAGTAATAGATGAAAGAAAGAGATCATATCATGAAGGTTTTCAAAACTAAATTATCTTGTTCCTTTACATTATCATGCATATGACACAGAACTTTGAATATTATCAGACCTTATCTTATTTTTAAAAAATTTTATGTACTGTTGACAAATTGTTATGTATTTGCATCTAACTAGTTTGTAGTTATAGTATCACATCTTAATTTGTCTTATTTCATTAGATTATAAGTACTGCATCTATTCAACTAAGATTTAAAGTCCTATCTTCAGAATAGAGATATCTCAGATACTGATGTGGCAACTAGTAAATATTTTATATATTCAATTTTTCAACTACTTTATATGATTATGTTCCTTTTCATGCTCACACTTTCTTAATATCATTGCCAATTTTCAATAATTCAACATATATTAGTGGAGGGGTTGACATTAAAATAATAAATCTTTAAATTTAGTGACAGTAGGTGCTTCTATTTATTGAACGCCTCAATACTCTCGTAGTGACATGGCTTCATTTTCATAATTTTCTTGTTCTGGAAGATTGTGTGAGAGGTAGTTGCAACTAAATTGGTCCTTAAATAAATTTCCAAACTAAGCACTAAGCTTTCTTTGGATGATATTTTAGTGGACAAATAGGAAAAATAAATTGCTTAGAAGTTCCAGTTGAGTAATTACTGGACCAGACATAGGCAGTTCATCATCAAGATCATAATGAATCTAGATATGTAGAAACTTTTGCCAAAAAGAGAGAACCATCCATCACTCTTCTTCTTGACAAAAAGTTTCTGCATCTCTGAATTCACTCTGATTATGATGATGGACAGAGTATCCAAAATGTAAATGATTTAACCTATAATACATGATGATGGAGCTAATTTGCTGTGCATCAACCAAAATATAGTGGACCCAATTTGACATGAGTTCAAAAACTGTTATGCATTTGATATTTACTGACTGTCCACTACATATCCATTTGTAACCTTCATCTATGTGCATTTTTATCTTGTAACACGAAAGATCCAAAGATTGTGTGAATGCGAATTGCATTTGTTTTGAATCCAGCTCCTAAGAATCTGGCAATGAAAAGAAAATGAAGAACACAAGCAGTAGGGATGCTGAAGAAAAGCTGAAATGCTAACTAATTTCAAGTTTGCAACACATATGCCATCATATCTACAAGATTATTCTCTTTCTAGGCTTTCCTTTCACTTTAGGTATCACATTGTATCATGAGAAAGTTTTTGTTTGCATCCTATTTTGAAAGAAACTCCATGGAGTACTTGAGCCCTGCATTTGTCTAATTGCTTGAAATGCCCAAAATTAGAGCTGTTACAAGTATCTTGCAAATTATTTGAGCATATTTTCAGTCAAGATATAACTTTGGAAATTATTTGAGCAGACATGGTGCATGCAATGTTGAAATCTTGATAAAAGACATGCACACATTTTGCAGGAACTATAATTATTAGGCATAATAAGATCCATACATGCAAGCTGGGTAAGGGCACATTCTCTAAATAAAACAAAACATAAGATTAAAGTATATTTGATAAGATTTGTTTGGAAAGAACACTGCTTATATTACACAAAATATATGCAAAAGGAGGACAATATGTAAAAGAGCAGGGACAAATAAATTAAATCCAAATATGTAAAAGAGTAGGGGCTTAAAATGATTATGTACTGCTTATATTAGAATTTGCTTATATTTAACACTATATTAGAGATCTAGCTGTTGAGAGTGCTGTGCGGGGCACTAGAGTTGAATGTTTAGATATCACTAGGGTTTCAGAGTTGAGGGACAAGTCACATATATCCAAATACATTCTCAGATCAAAAGGTGGTTCTCAGGATTGTCTGCATTGGTGTCTTCCAGGAGTGCCTAATACATGGAATGAACTCCTCTTTGCTCAGCTATTGTTTCCACAACCAAAGAAGCCAGCAGCACAAACATGATGTGGCGACACTGTGTTACTTTTTATTGGCCATTGCACAGGACTCCACTTATGGTTTATGGAAGGCAGTTAATAACTGGTTCCAACATGAACAGATCATGAATTTGAGGTTAATTGTAATAGAGCATAGTAAGTATATTCACATTTCTTTGTGTCCTATTGTCTATTTGGCTATAGCCTATCATTCTTTCATTCCCAGAAGAAAGCATGACAAGGACTAGCAGCAGATATCTTGTTGCAGTTGCCATGCTTTTCAAAGATTTTCCACCAAAACAGTTGGAAAATGCATCCTTGTAAGTTTCCTACTAGAAGAAAAGGCAAGTTATTCATTGTGGCATATTGAGTCACTATTTTGTTTAATTATCATTGTTGATCCTGCTGAAAAGTTGGTTCCAAAGTCATTTTTCCTAATTTTTATTTTTAATGTGATTCAGTATGCTGCCATAGGCAGGCCTGTACTTTTCTCCTGTAAAATTGGATTCATGTACTTTTTGCTAGTCCCATTGGCCATTTTCTGTCAGTGGATATCTAAATATTAAATTTAAATAAAAGTCCATGGATTTCAAATCATCTTTTATGATTGAAATTAACATTGCAGAAACAGTGCAAGCTATGTTTCAAGAAATAAATGGATCTTCAGATACAAGGATCATTATATCTTGTCTACTATCACCACCATAAACTTCTATGTGAATAGAGAAAGTTATTTGTAAATGCCTGTTTTTTTGTTTTGTTTTGGATATCTTGGTGTTGAATTCTCATCCTATCTTGTGACTATAAAGTGGGTATGTTGTCTCCCATTATAGTGCCCTGATTTAGACCAATTGTGTGCTAGTGGGTTATTTTGAATCTTGGCAAATGCTTCATTTTATCATGTTCCTTTCATTTACTAGTCTTTGATTGCACATAGTTCATTTGCCAATTTAATTGTATGCTGTGCACATAGGTCCTATTGAAGACATTTATGCATGATTTTCCTATTTTGGATAGGTCAGTATTGAACACTGCTGCTGTCAACAGAAATAAGTAACTCAACACTAAGTGGCTGCTAACTGAAATTGGCTACTAACTCAACACTAACTGAAGTTTTAAGTGCTCAGAACCTAAAACTAGAACTTAAACTCAACTTCTGCATGGTTTGTTTAAAGATGGGTAAAAGACAAGGTTTATGTTTTGACTGCGCTCCTTTTGCATGCTACACTAGCCAATGTGCCCCCTTCTTTTGCAATATACTCTAGATTCTATCCATATATAAGAAGTGTTCCGCACATGTTTTTTATGAACACCATAACAAGTGCTTTTATCCTTTGCATGTACATCGACCTTGAAACCCTGTGCACCTTTGCTGCTATGACTCAGGCGCAGGCAAGGAATATATTCACAGAAATTAACTTATTGCAACATGCCTTCTCTCTCGCAATATTGACAACAAATTCCTCAGCGCTGCTCACCTATCTTCACAACTTCGAAACACAAGAAGAAACACTAGTTTCAGCTGGTTTGTTCACTAAAATTTTGACTACATATTCTTCATAGGACAGAGCATTACAGCTCATCCGTTGAGTGTTACTGTTTCTCCTTGAAAAAGTAACAATGACATTATTTACTGACATAAAGTATGTTAGCTGCCCTATGATTTGGATCTCCTACTCATTGCTGTCATATTGTCTCTTCAACATACCCAAATAAGCTCCCCATGGAACATACTTCCCAGTGAGTGTATACTATAGAGGTACCCCATACTAGGATTCTCCAACCACCCAAAAGTCTTGGAACAACAGCCATATGTCTGTTGTAATAAGGATATAAAATATGCTTGAATGGTGGACTACCCTGTTTGAACCATTGTTATGTGTGATGGACACAATTCCAAGAGTTCAAGCCTAGTTGAAAGGGATTTGAGGATAGAGAGTACACATTATTCATTGCCATTAGCATGCTCTAGAGTGTTATAATGTAAAACATTAGATGGTAGTATGCTCTGTTCATTGTATTTGTCCCAATCTATTAGCATCAGCCTATCATTTGCAAGCTTAAAACCTGAACTATTTAAATTTTTATCCAATGTGTATGGAATATCCTTAGTCTTTTGTTTTAATGAGTGAAGGACCTACTGAAAAATTCAAAAATCCCCATCAGTGGATGGTTCATAGATTTCTAGACAAGATTTTGATTCATAACTAGCCCTTTTTTGTGCACGTCCTTCTTAGCAAGAAGATGAACAAATATTTTAGCACTCATTTCTCTGACCCATACAATATCCCTGGAGGCAGATTGTGTGTTAACAGTTAGCAAGAAGATACCTTTCTGTAAATCATTCTATTGTCATGTTCTATGCTTGAGGCAATACTGCATAGGGAGAATAGATTTGAATAAGCTATATAATGTTTGGAAGGTTAGTGCCCCAATGGTACCAGAGTTTGCATGACTATTTTAACACTTGCATCTGGACTTGTGCACACATTATATCCAATGAAGATAGCACAGAGGCTGCATTTTCTCCTTTATCCCATCGATTCATGATCTGGTTAATGGGAGATCCATCCTCGTACAATCTCCCTAGAGTCAGATTGTGTGTTAACAGTTAGCAAGAAGATACCTTCCTGTAAATCATTCTATTGTCATGGTCTATGCTTTAGGCAATAGTACATAGTAGTTGTAGGGAGAGCAGATTTGAATAAGCTATATAATGTTAGGAAGGTTAGTGCCCTAATGCTACCAGAGTTTGCATGACTTTTTAACACTTGCATCTAGACTTGTGCACACATTATATCCAATGATGATAGCACATAGGCTGCATTTTCTCCTTTATTTATCCCATTGATCCATTAGTTTCATGTTACAGGCGATTGAGCTAAGAACTGACACTTGTGTTTGTTTGATGTAGGGTGATATTTGGCATGATATTCTTAGCATCATGATGAGCAGAAAACCTTTAGCTTTGAATTGA
>LPNX010827383.1:0-11303 GCA_001517045.1 Pseudotsuga menziesii | reverse complement strand
TGCTAGAATAGATCTAACACCATGAAATATAGTATGCTTGTATTGTTTACTTGTTGTTGAGGACGTGCTATAACAATTCAAGTTGAAGATTGGAAAGCTGAATGGGGATCTACTTCAACCGTCCGGAATAAGGTACGAGGTTCGATCCTTTAGTGTTAGATTGTTTATTTCTATTGCATATTGGAGAAGATTGATTTCTAGAGTCTAGCTGTCTGTTGTGGTACCCCAAGCCATAGGAATTTCTCTCCGTAACATGGATAGCATCATCGAAATCACATTCCTATGTACAAAAGGATAAAGATACGATTAGACAATTTCAAAAAATTAAAAAAGTACATGTTGAATCATTAAAATCACAATTAAAAGAAAGTGATACATAAATGTACAAGTTGGCTCGTCAGAGGTGGGTCATCGATTTGGTGCTCTTCAAACACTGGTGCCTCACTAGAAGCCTGCATAAAGTAACATATGTTAATTTCAGATAATAAAAAAAATCAAAGACATATATACTACATGGATGGAAAATTATGTTTTCAAAGAAAGTGAAACATACATGTACCTGATGAGGGGGAAGAGGTAAATCACCAACAACTTTGATTTGGTTCTCTTCAAGCACCACTGGCTCAATAGATGCCTGCATAAAGTAAGATATGTCAATGTCATATAATACAATTAAAACATGACATATACAACATGGAGGGACAATGACTTTTTCAAAGAAATCGAGACATACAGGTACCAAGGGGCAAGGGAGAGGCGAGTCACCCATCAAGATATCATGCTATGTAACAAAACATAAAGATACAATTAGAAAAATTCTAAAAATTAAAAGCAGGAATGTTGAATTATTAAAAGCATATTTATAATAATACCTGGGTCTGGGAATCTTCCTCTACATTAGAGGGACTAGGATGGGATTCAACATACTCATCCTGCTCAACCCTGCATAAAACATATTATATCCAGATTAGGATGTATTGCATGTTATAATCTCTACTATAAATATGTAAATAACGATGACAAATTAAAAAGTATAGTTCTTACAACTAATGGTGAAGAACCAAACCCATATGCAATATTGAATGCCGCATTAATGTTCTCAACATCAATCAGTGGACTATATGAATCTGGGATGTCATGGGACACCAACTGTATATTTGTTCACATAATTTGTTAGATAATTAAATAGAAATAAATTGCGAAACAATTGAAAATTATGATATAAAACAAAATATAATATGAAAATAATGATTTTTACTTACAAATCGAAGTAATCTATCGTTTTGAAACTCAAAAGCAGGGCCATAGAATATGCCTCCACACATTGTGCAAGGGTGTGGAGTAGCATGATCGTCTGAACGCTCTGCGTCTCCAATGCGATCTATAGATGGATCCTTACCGTACCATGGTTCGGCCTCAAATGTGCCAACACCTTGGCCTAGATTGCCTTGGATAGCAATCCCATGCTGAAGCAATGTATCTGCCAAGTTGAATAAGGCCTCCTGTGTATCATCAATCATAGGACCTGGAGGAGGATATAGCCGAGGGGATTTTGGTGTGCATGGAGGGTGTGACACATGGTTAGGATCAGCCCTAGCCCCTTCCCTATCTTGGGGTATCCCATGACCCACACCCTGGAAGTCTAAAATATCAAAACAATTCACGTGTTTCCCTAGGATGAATTATGCATACAAATTCCTCAAGAAATAAAATGGGATGTCCCTATTCCCATGAGGGTCTTCATTGACCACCATATACCATCGATCCATCCAATTGGCTTTAATATTTGGTTCCATGGACCAGTCTATGGAAATGTGTGCTCGACTGGTGGGTGGAACAAATCGGGTGCTAGGGTCTCAGAATAAAGAAAACAATTGGTCTTTTGCAAACTTTCAGTTTTTGATGTCTTTATAACTCAAATCATAGGAATAGTATTGCCTCATGGATTCTCTATAGGAGCTAATTTTTTACAGAGCTCCTTGGGCATTGGCAATTGTGTTTGTTATGGTGTCCAATGCCTCCGCTAAATATTGTGTCAAATGATCCCCCCCTCTAAAATATGAGCTAAGACACCTCAGTGCACCCAAATGAGCCAGAATCTGGGAATTGCGGTCTTGCTCCCCCTCCGTGTTTTGGTTTGTGTCCGGGTTTGGGTTAGTGTTTTGGTTTGGCTCATTTTTCACATTATCTTGAACATTCATGCTATCTGGTAAGATTAACACAATGAATTACAAATTATTTTAATATATCGTTATTTGATTTAATTCAATTATTTTAATAAATTCATTTTAAGTTTTTAACAATTATAAAAACTATGAAATTAACAAAAACAAATAAATATTGAATACAACTGTGGATGATATGAGTACTTACCTGCCATTGGAGCCAAGCCACCTCCACAGCCACCTCCAAATGATCTAAGACAAAATGTTGGTGCAGTATTTAGCAACTGCGGTATTTCACATTCCCGATATCTAGCACACTGTGCAAATAAGAAATTGAGGCCCACAACCTCTATTTTTTTTTATTTTCAATATCGCAAGCACGATATATCACACTTGCGATATTGAAAACTTTAAAAACACATTTGTGATATATCGCATATGCGATATCTACTAACTAACCTTAGCCTCGTCTTTGGGCTCGGGATTTCCAAACGTAGCATCAATAACACAAATGCGTTGTGGATTTTACATTTCGAAAGTGCGTTTCCGATTTTTAAAGTGGAGCAAAAGGTGGAACCAAGTTCGTGTGAGCGCCCTATTGGATAGGATATTCCTTCCAATGGTTAAACTGTTATGAAGTAACTTGCTCTGATACCAATTGTTGGTTTATCCCACAATACTGAGAGGGGGGGTGAATCAGTATTGTCATTTTTTACTTTAAAATACACAAAATCAACAATCAAGATACAACTTTATCATGGAAACCTCAAAAGAGAAAACCACCAACACAAACTCATTAATAAGATAAATTTACAACATTGTTTATATGCTGCAACATGAAGGATGCAAAATAAACCCTAGAGTTTTCCTGCAACTACATAATAGGATGCTACAACACCCTTATGTTTTTCTACCTACTACAATAGACAAGGATTCTATGACACCCTATTCTCCATATACGACTAGAATGAGGCTTCAACCCCCTAAAGACCTATGGACTTCCCTAGCACCGCCATTCCACCCTGATATGTTTCTCATGATTTCTCTCCCACTGAATTTGGTAACACCCATTGGTCTCTTATTTTGATCATGCAATTCAAACTGCAGATTCATCCACCTTCCTACTCAGGTCGCTTCTTAAATACTTCTCAATGTTTAAGCTTCTTTCAACAGTTGTGTCTCCTCAAACTAAACAAACACAACTTTCATTGTTTCTCCCTTTCAGATCTAAATATCACACCTTCCTGAACGTCCTTTCACATTCTTCCATTGATCCTGCACCTCAGAAATCATTTTTGCAGATTCAAAACCATTTTCGTGCCTCTATCCAACGTTTGCAAATGCTCCCGTACTGCCGAACTTCTTTCTGCAGGATGAACTTCCTGATCCAATCAGAGTCATTGATCTTATCTGTAAGTCAATCAGGACCGTCGATATAATCGTCTATTTTCATCTCAATATCACCTTTTTGCACCAATATTTTCCCATTGATGATTGCCAACCGTTGATATTCATCAAGCATTTTCCTGACCATCAATCTCCAAATTGTGGGATGCAGAATGCGAGACGTCAACTATTCGTTTGTGCCTTTCCACAAACTCCTTTCTGCAATATTATTTCCGCAATTATTTTTCTGCACCATTGATCTATTTTAGCGAAACTAACTTCAAGCATCCGATCTCTCCAGATTGCGTCATGCAGGATGCAAAAATGTAACATTTCGACTTTCCCCAAGCTCCTTTCCATAATTTTTCTTTTGCACTGTCGATATTTTACAGTCTTTCATGACCATGGATCTTACAGATTGTGAGATGTGGGATGTGGAATTGCACTTTCCTATTTTTGACTACCGCAATTTATTTCTACAACTTTGTTTCTACATTTTCCTGGACCGTTGATTTCCTTGCCTATTTACCCCTAACCATCCATCTTGATCTTTTTGCAGAACTTTGGCTTTTCTGCCTAACTTATGTAAAATTGATCTTCTCTGTAAGATCTAGTGTAGGATGCTTCCTAATCGTTGATTTCAAATCAATTTTGAATCTCACCATGACTATGCAGATCTGCATGATTTCTTTGTTGACATCCTCTGCAACAGTTCTTTCAGAAACACCATTGGATGATCGAAATTTAGCTATTCAACTTGCTATAGGGTTATTCGTTTGTCATTCACCTTGCAACTTGCAACCTATAACAGGGTTATTCCTTTGTTATTCTAGATACCTGTAACCTTCAATCAGTTGCAATTTGTAACAGGGTTATTCCTTTGTTATTCTAGATACCTACAACCTTTAGTCTACCACCATATCCAATGGTTCTTACTTTTTCATTTGTGAACACCTTTGACATCAATGAAAAATATATAGTCAACAAAAGGTGTGGTCGAGCTACAATATATTCTGACAGATGACCATACTGCAGATGTTCTCACCAAGTCTCTTCCTAAGGTGAAATTTGAATACTTTCACGGAAGAATTTGAGTAGAAGATAAAACATACCTCCTTGAGAGGGAGAGATGACTGAGATATATTTACCATAATTTTTTTGAGGTAGCTCTGCTCGTCCAGGTTCTCAGCGAGGCATGGGAGAAATACCATCGACATATGGGACAGATAGGTAGTAGATGTTTGGTTTCACATAGGTGCCTCTGCTTGTCCAGGTGCTCAGCTAGGTATGGGAGAAATCCCATTGGTAGATGAGTCAGACAAGTAGTAGATGGTCATGTGATTGCACATGTAGAGTCTACTCGTTCAGCTTCTCATCCAAGTATAGGAGTACCCCACCAGCAAATGAGACAAACAAGTATTAGATGGTCACACACATTTACTCATTCAGGTCCTCATCCAGGTATGTGAGTACCCCATCAGTAGATGAGATGAACAAGTAGTATATGGTCATACAAAACTGCTCATCGAGGATCTCTAGCCAGGCATGGACGTATTCCATCAGAAGTAGAGATTGATAGGTATCAGAATATTTTCTCTCAGACATCCTGCTCAAACTAATTCATGAAGACACCTCTCAAAGGAAAAAGATTGTGCAAACAACCTTCAGTATGTTTAGATACGATAGAGATAGTATAGAAGTACAGATGAAACCTTGATGATAGTGATGCTAAGGAAGAAGAATACCTTCCTTGTTGAGAGGGAGTGTTGAAGTTTGTGCAAATTTTTATTGTTCTTGTATTGTACCTCCTACAAAATATGAACTTATTGTAATGAATCGTACAAACCCTAGAAGAACAATGTAGAACCTTGAGGAGAAAAGAAAGCAAATGAAAAGGAAAAATAAAATAATAAAATTATAAATTATGTTGTTTCCCTAAGTGAAGTTGTCCATAGTTAAATTATTAGTGGAAAATATAAATAAATAGGAGGCACCCCTCCTCATTATAACACACAACAACAAGGCAACATCACAAGAGAAGTTCGCATATACTGATATTTTATCTTTCTTAATTGTACTCTGATCTCATAATTATTAAATATATGGACGAAGGTTGATGGGTTTTTTCCCATTTGGGCTTCCTAGGTGAAAAATATTTTCGTTATTGCTATATGGGATTTGTCTATCTTATAGTGATCCTATTGATGAATGCAATTAAGAGATACTACTATAATCTTAAGAAAATATAACAATAATTAATGTAAATGGACTTGAAATTGTTAAACAACATAGTTAGGTTGATGAAGAAAAATTAAAGCAAGAGCTTATATCTTTCCATTAAAAAACAAGTGAGCCAAAGTGAAAGCACATAAATATATAATGTACATTAACTAAATCCATTTGATCCTAGTTTAAGCACAAATTGGTAAGGAGGAAAGTTTATTTACACTTGTAGGGTTCATTGAAAGAAAGTATAATGTCTATATAAAATTTGGGTACTCCTTAGCAGTGGGCACACCAAACATGCAATTAAGGAAAAAATTTACTTTTCTTTTTCCACCATGATAATGAGAAAAGTATAAAAAAACTCAAGTTGAAGGCCTAGAGAAACTCGTTTACATATTGGTGGGAAAAAGCGATCTCCTTTTTGAAATGAAAGATCTAGATTTTTTAAAGTAAAATACATGGTGAGAACTATCTTTTTTATACATAATGAGAATTGTTAATTAATACCTTCTCATTCAAACACAATCTCAATTCTACACTTAATTGTCACCATTAATCAATATCGACTTTTTTTTAGTAGTAGGTTTTTAATTCTCTTAATGGTAATAATCACAATTAACCAAATTGATGTCATCTCACATAATGCAACAAATTCTCATTAACTATATATGATGGGAAGTTTACCACTATTGCAGGATAAAGTTGTTGATATGATAGAGATATTTCTTCTATGGATGGGTTGGTGATCTTTCACTTCTAGCTCTAGAGATTTTTTTGTGTCCTCTATTTTATTTGTTCACTTTTTTGTATTATGAGACTATTCTCTTGATGTGTCGATATATTTTTATACCTGCCACCGTAGGTATATAGTAATCGGTTGCTAGTCAACCAAACCTTTGACCTTCTATTACTTTCCACCACCAAAAAATTAAAATCTGTTTTCTAAAGTTAAACTTTAGAGTTTGCAAAAAAATATTTTAAATTTTAATAAAAATACTTGTATTTGCTATTTTGTAAACTTCTAATTGGCCAATCAGAAATGATGTCATTCTTGGAGTTTGGTATCTGTTTTTCACTTGACACATGGCAATGATGACATCAGCATTTAGTATGGGTCAATTAATCGAAGAAGCATTTGTTAAACTGAACAGATCTCCTTCGAAGCACCAAATACTATTACATATGCGGAGACCAATCTTTATCTGCAATAAGCGAAGAACACGAATTTGTGACTCCGCCATCTCCAGGTCCAGATAATTATCTCTCTCAAATAGCAGTAGTTGGAGATCTGGGTCTCACTTATAATTCCTCCACAACATTTGATCATCTACTGCAGAATGATCCCTTCATGCTTCTCATTCTTGGAGACATGTCTTATTCATCTAATTACATTACAACTGGGGATAAATCCGCGGCCTACTTTGATTGTGCTTTCTTTGATTCTCCATTATTTGAAACGTATCAGCCTCGTTGGGATGCATGGGGAAGGTAAGTGACTTTAAACCTTCAGAATAACTGATCTTTTAATTTCTTCGTTTTCATTTTATGAAAACCTAAACTCTGCAACTCGTTTTGGATTTTAATTTGTTTGAAAGTTCGTTTTCATTTTATGAAAACCTAAACTCTGCAATTCGTTTTGTATTTTAATGTGTTTGAAGTTTCATGGAGCCACTTGTATCACAAGTCCCTATGATGGTATAGGAGAGGAATCATGAGATGGAAACTCAAGGTGGGGGCGTCCAATTTGTAGCTTACAATGCCAAATTTGCAGTCCCATCTAAGGAATCTGGATCTGGCAATAATCTCTATTATTCTTTCAATGCCGGAGGAGTTCAGTTCATGATTCTAGCATCATACACTAACTATAACAAAACAAATTGAGTTATATATATTCTATACTGAATTCAACCTTTGTTGATCTTATCATTCGGGGATTCTAAACAGAAATATTTTCCATTAACAGGCGAGCAGTATAAGTAGCTAGAGAAAGATCTAAAGAAAGTAGATCGAAGTGTGATGCCATGGCTAATAGCATCATGGCACAACCCTTGGTACAATAGTTACAGCAGCCATTACCAGGAGTTTGAATGCATGAGACAACATATGGAAGACCTTATTTACGAGTATGGCGTTGACCTTGCTTTCCATGGACATGTAAGAGGCCATTAAAGCATGCATCTTATGCTTTATACATTACAACTTAATTGCACAGAACGGCCCTTTATTTTTCTGCTATGTATGTTTTCTGAAAGTCCTGAGCTTTGTGTATGGTATTGTAGGTTCATGCATACGAGAGAATGAACCGAGTTTATAACTATGGCTTGGATCCTTGTGGCCCTGTATATATCACTATTGGGGATGGAGGAAACACTGAGAGGCTTCCCAAGCATATTCATGCAGATGAGCCTGGGAACTGCCCCAATATGAAAAATATACATCCAGAATATGGAGGCGTGTGTCCTTTCAAATACACCTCCGGTGCTGACAGCAGGTTTTGCTGGGACAGGCAGCCAGAGTGGAGTGCTTACAGAGAATCCAGTTTTGGTCATGGCATACTTGAGGTCAGAGTTCAATTTTAGGATTTTCCTTGCTCTGTATGTAATTGAAGAATCTTATTATTCAATGTTGTCTGGCTCTGTATATAACTGAAGATTCTTATTATTCAATGAAAATGATTCTGGTTGTCCGTGTTGTAGGTGCAAAATTCAACACATGCGTTATGGACATGGCACCGAAATCAAGATGCATATGAGAGTATAGGTACAGGTGATCAAATATATATTGTTAGAGATTATAAAAAATGTTCTCATCTCAACGAGGCATCGAACAACCTAATTGAGCAAATTTGTAGAGTTGGAGGGCATGGAAAGTGCTCTGACCATTAAGACAAATGAGTGTTAAAAAAATTAACGAAAGACAAACGAGTCATTTTCTTCATAGGGACACAAAAATAGGACAAGACTCATTATTTTAAATGGTTTTTTGCATTGCCTGCAATTTTCCTGTTTGCGGGGTAGCTACTTTCTGACTTAATTGATAAAAAATACTTACATATCTTTGATATGGAGACATTTTTCACAACAAAAGCATTAAACATGTGCTTACCAGCCAAGACCATGTTGTTAAAAGCTTTGAAAAGGATGCCAACTCTGCAGACTGGTGGTGCAATTAAACTTGGACGAGAATTTTTCGAGTTATAGGGTATGCTTCCACGCTACTATCACAGCCCCAATAGCGAACCCACAAAGCTGTTCGCAAATCAGCAATTGAGAAAATCAACAAATGCTAAAGGGGCTGTACTTCCAGGTAATTTGTTCCCTAGAATCACTGCAAAATAGACACAGTAGACGAGAGGGGTCTCGTTCAGCCCTCGGGCTCCGGAGCTCAGAAGCCGAGACCAGGTCTCTCTCAGGTCCTTATTTGTGGCCTCCTTACAGGGAATATATGGAGTGAATCATCGAAAGAAGCTCCCCGTTTAGGGCTAACGGTATTTAAGAAGTTAGAGCACCAGTTGATGTGTCGTGTTTTACTGAGCTGCGTGTCACATGAAGGGCAGTTGTCTTCGTAGTCTAGTATCTGGAATGCACTAGTGGATTAGTCTATAATGTTGTGCATGGCAGCCAAGTGTTGTCTTATACTAATTGAATTAAATATAAAACTATATTTGTGGTTCCAAAAGAGATGATGGCTCCATATCTGTTCGGCACAATAAAAACTCGTTATTCAACTAAATTTAAAATTAAAACTCTCTCAAGACGAAAGCAATAGTTGATACAAAGTGATAACGCATAGAAATAATTCCTACGTAAAGTAACAAGCAAAGTCTTGTCTAATGCTTTCAAGATACTTTCAATCTTTTATTTATCATTTAGTTTTAACAAGTTAAACGCTCCATTAAACCATTCACACGAAGTTCCAATGGCGAGTTGAATGGAAAATTACATTACACCTTTCTTATTGAAAATAACTATTTTTAGTGTTTTGGAGTTTAGTTATAAATAGGTTGGTGAAAAGTAGTCGTTATTCAATTCATATCAATCGTGAGATGTCCAAGGTTAAATACCGACCCATTCTAAAATATCCATTCAATATTTTCAATTCTTGTAGGTTCATGGGACATTCAAAATAAAAGTCACAATCCACAATTTTGATGTCAAGATTCGTGAATAAAAATATATAAGGTTAAAAGATTCTTTTTTATTGGCGCAGCCAGTTTCTAATTAGGAAAATGTAGGAAAGATTTTCATTAAACATTATGGAAAAACATAGTGCAATTAGTCATCTTTCAAAATAGGAAGAAAACATTTATTCTTTATAAATGAAAAGTTTTAGATTTACAACAACAAACACTTTTATGCCCAGATGCGAGTGACACCGTGACATCGGCCAGTGAGGTTGGTGGCACTTGTAACCAGCGTTCAACGAGCCAACTCATCTCTCAACGTCTCCCATGCTACATTAACACCCAGATAGCTAAGCATATTGCGAAGCATATTGCTGGATGCACTTGGTGATTCTTGGATGTGCTGTGTCGAGTCCCGATGGTGACACCTCACAATGTTGTGTGTTGGAACATGTATGTTTCCATCAGAAAACTGCTTTAAGATCGGATTAACGTTGATAAATTTTTCTAGACGATAGGCGGAAGATATAAATCAAACACCCAATGCAATGAAAATGGAATGTGTCATCCGTGAACCAATGGTATGATGTACCAATATTTGCTAGCAGAGCTGTTTCGCTATTTTTAATGGAGCTGATATTTTTATTGGAAACTGCTCGATCGAAGATAGATGAGTTTTAAACAGAAACTACTAGCTTTAAGGCATAGAGATATGCTGTTTGTAGGAGTTGGATTTTAATGCTTTGATGAATTGAATTTTTGACATTGGGTTGAATCCATATTCATGTTCCGAATCCATCTATATCTTCAAAATGTATAATTAAAATAAATAAATAAAATTCAGTGGATTAAAAAAAAACAGTGGATTTTGACTTCAAATCTAGAAAATTCTAATAAGAACAAATTTCACCAAAATAATCTAGAGTGTGAGAGGAAAAAATAGATTCTGACAAGAAAAAATTTCTGATCAAAGTAATCAAGATGCTCCTTACTTATTTATTTGGTGATCAGTTGATCGTAATGTTGTGCAATCTACACTCCCATATTTTCATAAAAACTGTTCTAGACAACCAAGAAATCATAATTTCATTTGAAGTTGGGACAACCCATAGATATGAAAAATCCAACAATTAGAAAAGGTTGAAGAGAGCTTACAGAAAATATGCTTTTAAAATTTAAAACATGGATGAAAGAATTTGAGCTATCGAAAGAGAGCCATGGGGGTCGAGCCAAAAACAAATGTTAGTTCCAAATAAAAAAGAATTTCCATATCAATAAAGAAAAACTAGCTAATGCAACAAGCAGTCATGGGTGAGTGCAAGAAGATGATGGACCTTTTTGGCGCGTTAGATGCAATAGAAACCTGAAAAATCAGGCATCCCTCAACTTACTTGGATTTTTTG
>LPNX010827377.1:1809-12332 GCA_001517045.1 Pseudotsuga menziesii | reverse complement strand
GGGAATAGTATAAATATAAACGTGCTATATAAACGTGCTGAGGGTATGCATGAATATAAATATATATAATATAAGCAGCTGATGACACATATGTCGACCTTGATTGATGGAAAAGGTATTACATTAAGGAATAATTAAGGATTGACTAGATTCGGCTATACCGTGGGAATTATTCCAATTACAGGATTTTAATGCCATTTGTCTTAATGGCTGTTAGAAAAATATTTAAAACGGTTCCCCCTTTGATTTTGGCATTAGGGATCGAATTTTCCGAAATTCATTAATCTCCGTTGAATGGCAGGGAGTGCCCTTTTAATTGTATAACTGGAAGCCGAGAATCTAGTCCCCAATTTAATGGTTGCCCGTGCCTTTAAAAGAAATTTTTAAAGCATGCGTTTTTCTCTTCAGCAGGCTCCGCTGGTTGGCAGCCTCTGCCATTTATTTATTTCTTTTATACTGGCGTTTTGCTCTTAAATTAAACCTGAAATCATGACTGTCCGGGCATCATTTAAACCTTGGCATGCCATGCCATCTTTTCAGCACTTTTTGGTGGAAAAGGAAGAGGACCGTTTCTTTTGTTGACTACATCCTCCATTTTTTAAAAACGCCGGAACAAACATCCAGAGGAGAGGAGGGAATTGGAAAAAGGGACTGTACTTTTCCTACCGTGTTCTTTGGAAGTTTTGGTTTTGGGAAACGGAGGAGAGGGATGATGGATCTTGGGGATCCCTGGGCTGGAGCCCCAACTACACGATACTTGCTAACCGTGTTTTTTCTAGTTTCTGGTATGTTCCTTTCAATTCCTGCGTTTATCTCTTAAATGGACCAGTATGCTAATATTCACGAATTAAATCTAGAAAGGGATTGGCAATGTGCATTAGGGTATCGATATGGTATGAAACCACATCTAATGCATTATCCGTGAGCTGGGACCACGCTGTTAATAATTATTTTATTGATTGTGGAAAAATTATGTTGCTACCCTGAACTCCAAGCCATTTTGGTCTCCCTGCTGCGCTCTGAAAATTATGCCTGCCAAACCATGCCACGACTTGTCGTACTTTGGACTTTGGTGGCTAGCGATTACATTTGGACAAGTTTCATAAGCCTTAAAGTTGACACCGTACACAACTTATACTCTTATATTTAGGTCGCAGCCTGTAGATCTGGTAGTTGCCAGCAATGTTGGAAGGGTTCCGGTCGTTGACCCCTGCGTGTAGATCGGATATTGTTATTGTGCCTAAAATTCATGGCCTACGTTATTTTCCAGGTCCATTTTCCGGTGTTTAAACTCAGATCTGTTGCTGAGTGCCGACCGTGCGTTGATTTTTGAGCCATGGATTCAATCGTTTCATACATTTTGTGTATACCTATTCCAGTATGGATGGGTGCTGGCAATTTTAAATTGGGGAGGGTTTTCTTTGAACTCATTGATGCAAGTGATCTACCTCCATTGTCCTTTGTAATTGAACCTTCGTTCAATTCAACCGTAGCATGGATGCCGGTGATCTAGGTAATAGGAATGCCTGCGCTCTTGATTATTTTATAGATCTGGTGTATATATATATATATATATTATCTATTCCGTGAATTCTGGAATGTCCATGATGAATATAAATCCGGATATCCTTATGTCCAGACTATACAGTTTACGTAGAATGCTGAAATCCGAGATCTCGGTTGAACGTGATTTAAATCTTACAGATCCAAATCTTACAGGGCATGTTTGTATTTGAACTGATCTGTTCGACCCTTGTTTTTGTTGCACCTGCGTTTTGTTCAGGTGTATGCCCGCGTATGCTAAAGATCTAGGTTATGGTTTATGCCTGCGTTCGTTAGAGTTCTAGTGGATTTGTATATTCCTGCATAATGCAAAGTTCGCACAATTCTATCGTTGGACCTAGGTTATTAAAACATGATCCCTAATTATTACATGGTTTTGTACTACCAACGTTGGGTTGATTACATACCCCGATGATGCCTGCTTATACATAATATGAGTTCTGGAATTTGAAGCATAGCTCTTGATTCCTGAAATGTGTAAGTGTATTTGCTTTATGCTTTGATTTGATAAATTGGGTCGAAGATCGATTTAAGTGGTGAAAATACTTTGACCTGTTAAACTTAGAGATGATGGCTTATACCGTTGAGAACGTTTTTGATACTATTTATTTTGATGTGAGACTGTCATACGTTGTTTTGGGAATGAACCTGGATTTTTGTTGCAGAATATGTAATGTCCCTCTTTGCTCTTGATGCAAATGAGTGCGGAAAATACCGTAAAAGAAATCTGAAAGACTTTGTTTCTTTATTGCTATAAAAGGGTCCAACCTGTTCAACAAACTTTACAAGGACTTCATGTCTAATATGTCAGAACCATGCGCATGAAACAACAATAATCATTTAAGAGTTTTAATGTGGTTCCCAACAGGTCATCATTATAGTGCCCTGAAGGACATGCTATGCATATCATAAAATAGTAAATTAACAATAACCTTTTCATTATCTTTCACAGATTTACTTTCAGATCGCATGTACATAAAAATATGAAGGAAAAAAATCATTTAGACACAATGCACAGAGATGGCATCAAAACATCATGAGGCGAGAGTAAGGAAAAGACACGGGGTTACGTGGTTCACCTCGTCCACAAGGCTACGTCCACCAAAAGTTAGGCATCCCTCTTTATTCATAAATTAATCACCGATCAAGGTGTACAATCTACATCAGTTATGATGTATCATCAGCTCCTCATATATACAGGTAGGAAACCTCATCCTGAGGCCCGCGACATAAAACATCTTTAGATAAGCTCTTAGAGTAGGCACGGCCTCCATTCTGGAGTTTATTAAGGCAACAATTAATTACATGCAATTACCAATACACAGGTCTTTTCTGTCATGAGGATTAGCCGATATTCCAAAACTTCGAAATCCATAATTCCATTTGCAATGTTTTCCAGATCAAAGCATATTTTTCCTCTGCCTTTCAGGAATACAAGTTTCATCCTTAATTCTTTTATCAATCAATGAATGGTGCTGTGGATCTAAGTTCTTTTATCCAGCATTACATTTGTATTATAAATCCAATAACGTATCTGAGTGCTTAAATCAATTAGTGGGGAATA
The DNA here is from genome assembly GCA_001517045.1 of Pseudotsuga menziesii. Lineage (NCBI taxonomy): Eukaryota > Viridiplantae > Streptophyta > Pinopsida > Pinales > Pinaceae > Pseudotsuga > Pseudotsuga menziesii. The sequence continues at coordinate 9,205 of LPNX010827377.1, read as the reverse complement.
GTATAAATATAAACGTGCTATATAAACGTGCTGAGGGTATGCATGAATATAAATATATATAATATAAGCAGCTGATGACACATATGTCGACCTCGATTGATGGAAAAGGTATTACATTAAGGAATAATTAAGGATTGACTGGATTCGGCTATACTGTGGGAATTATTCCAGTTACAGGATTTTAATGCCATTTGTCTTAATGGCTGTTAGAAAAATATTTAAAACGGTTCCCCCTTTGATTTTGGCATTAGGGATCGAATTTTCCGAAATTCATTAATCTCCGTTGAATGGCAGGGAGTGCCCTTTTAATTGTATAATTGCAAGCCAAGAATCTAGTCCCCAATTTAATGGTTTCCTGTGCCTTTAAAAGAAATTTTTAAAGCATGCGTTTTTCTCTTCAGCAGGCTCCGTTGGTTGGAAGCCTCTGCCATTTATTTATTGCTTTTATACTGGCGTTTTGCTCTTAAATGAAACCTGAAATCATGACTGTCCGGGCATCATTTAAACCTTGGCATGCCATGCCATCTTTTCAGCACTTTTTGGTGGAAAAGGAAGAGGACCGTTTCTTTTGTTGACTACATCCTCCATTTTTTAAAAACGCTGGAACCAACATCGAGAGGAGAGGAGGGAATTGGAAAAAGGGACTGTACTTTGCCTACCGTGTTCTTTGGAAGTTTTGGTTTTGGGAAATGGAGGAGAGGGATGATGGATCTTGGGGATCCCTGGGCTGGAGCCCCGACTACACGATACCTGCTAACCGTGTTTTTTCTAGTTTCTGGTATGTTCCTTTCAATTCCTGCGTTTATCTCTTAAATGGACCAGTATGCTAATATTCACGAATTAAATCTAGAAAGGGATTGGCAATGTGCATTAGGGTATCAATCTGGTATGAAACCACATCTAATGCATTATCCGTGAGCTGGGACCACACTGTTAATAATTATTTTATTGATTGTGGAAAAATTATGTTGCTACCCCGAACTCCAAGCCATTTTGGTCTCCCTGCTGCGCTCTGAAAATTATGCCTGCCAAACCATGCCACGACTTGTCCTACTTTGGACTTTGGTGGCTAGCAATTACATTTGGACAAGTTTCATAAGCCTTAAAGTTGACACCGTACACAACTTATACTCTTATATTTAGGTCGCAGCCTGTAGATCTGGTAGTTGCCAGCGATGTTGGAAGGGTTCCGGTAGTTGACCCCTGCGTGTAGATCGGATATTGTTATTGTGCCTAAAATTCATGGCCTACGTTCTTTTCTAGGTCTGTTTTCCAGTGTTTAAACTCAGATCTGTTGCTGAGTGCCGACCCTGCGTTGATTTTTGAGCCACGGATTCAATCGTTTCATAAGTTTTGTGTATACCTATTCCAGTATGGATGGGTGCTGGCAATTTTAAATTGGGGAGGGTTTTCTTTGAACTCATTGATGCAAGTGATCTACCTCCATTGTCCTTTGTAATTGAACCTTCATTCAATTCAACCGTAGCATGGATGTTGGTGATCTAGGTTATAGGAATGCCTGCGCTCTTGATTATTTTATAGATCTGGTGTATATATATATATTATCTATTCCGTGAATTCTGGAATGTCCATGATGAATATAAATCCGGATATCCTTATGTCCAGACTATACAGTTTACGTAGAATGCTGAAATCCGAGATCTCGGTTGAACGTGATTTAAATCTTACAGATCCAAATCTTACAGGGCATGTTTGTATTTGAACTTATCTGTTCGACCCTTGTTTTTGTTGCACCTGCGTTTTGTTCAGGTGTATGCCCGTGTATGCTAAAGATCTAGGTTATGGTTTATGCCTGCGTTCGTTAGAGTTCTGGTGGATTTGTATATTCCTGCATAATGCAGCATTCGCACAATTCTATCGTTGGACCTGGGTTATTAAAACATGATCCCTAATTATTACATGGTTTTGTACTACCAACGTTGGGTTGATTACATACCCTGATAATGCCTGCTTATACATAATATGAGTGCTGGAATTTGAAGCATAGCTCTTGATTCCTGAAATGTGTAAATGTATTTGCTTTATGCTTTGATTTGATAAATTGGGTTGAAGATCGATTTAAGTGGTGAAAATCCTTTGACCTGTTAAACTTAGAGATGATGGATTATACCGTTGAGAACGTTTTTGATACTATTTATTTTGATGTGAGACTGTCATACGTTGTTTTGGGAATGAACCTGGATTTTTGTTGCAGAATATGTAATTCCTTTTATTGGGCGATATCCCTTTTCGGAGGATCGACCCTTGAAACCTTTATACGATCCTTTGCCTATTCTTAAATTGCAGATCGTATAGTCCCTGATGTTGGGACATGTCCCTTTGAAGGATCCACTCATGAGTTACTTTATATGTCCATCGCTTATTAAATTGCAGGAGGTTGGTTCCCTTGGGAAGGGCCGCTGTTAGAGAACTTAATCCGTAAATATTTTAACATTTTTTACTGCATATTTTATTTGTAGCGGGTGTGTTCCCATGTATGCTGGGAAATTCCCTTGTGGGGAATCAACCCTTGAACCCTTACTATTGACTATGATTGGGATTTATGGCATAAATGTACTAATTGATTTAAGCACTCAGATACGTTATTGGATTTATAATACAAATGTAATGCTGGATAAAAGAACTTAGATCCACAGCACCATTCATTGATTGATAAAAGAATTAAGGATGAAACTTGTATTCCTGAAAGGCAGACGAAAAATATGCTTTGATCCGGAAAACATTGCAAATGGAATTATGGCTTTCGAAGTTTTGGAATATCGGCTAATCCTCACGACAGAAAAGACCTGTGTATTGGTAATTGCATGTAATTAATTGTTGCCTTAATAAAATCCAGAATGGAGGCCGTGCCTACTCTAAGAGCTTATCTAAAGATGTTTTATGTCGTGGGCCTCAGGATGAGGTTTCCTACCTGTATATATTAGGAGCTGATGATACATCATAACTGATGTAGATTGTACACCTTGATCGGTGATTAATTTATGAATAAAGAGGGATGCCTAACTTTTGGTGGACGTAGTCTCGTGGACGAGGTGAACCACGTAACCCCGTGTTTTTTCCTTGCTCTCGCCTCATGATGTTTTGATGCCATCTCTGTGCATTGTGTCTAAATGATTTGTTTCCTTCATATTTTTATGTACATGCGATCTGAAAGTAAATCTGTGAAAGATAATGAAAATTTTATTGTTAATTTACTATTTTATGATATGCATAGCATGTCCTTCAGGGCACTATAATGATGACCTGTTGGGAACCACATTAAAACTCTTAAATGATTATTGTTGTTTCATGCGCATGGTTCTGACATATTAGACATGAAGTCCTTGTAAATTTTGTCGAACAGGTTGGACCCTTTTATAGCAATAAAGAAACAAAGTCTTTCAGATTTCTTTTACGCTATTTTCCGCACTCATTTGCATCAAGAGCAAAGAGGGACATTACAATTTTTTTCAATTTTTGGGGACATTACAACATGACGTCACATGTTGTAAATAGAGGTCATGGTTTCAAATCAGAACCAAATTTACTTGTGTCCCATGTTTGCAAGTGGTTGTGGGGGACCTAGGGGTATTGTGGTAAAGGATGGGAATCGACCCCATGCAATGCAAGTACATGCATTTTACTAGTTTTTATTCCCTCTAGTAAAGAAATGGTGATGGGGTTGTCCTTGGTTGTTGTAGTTTCTAATAATAATGATAAAAGGGAACTATTGAATCCTATCCAAACAAAACCTAAATTGAATTTGTAGTATTTTTCAAACAATATGGATCTCAGAGTCGAGAGTTGAAAATATAATGAATGGTGCAATCCTAGTAATGGGTATATTGTGGACTTGGACATGAATGGAGGGTTGAGAGGTAACAGAAAAATTGATAATAAAGATTGCTAAGGCTTCTCTAATCATCATGTTTCAACATTTCACAATCATGTCGATGTTGATTATTTTAGATATCAACAAAATAGAAGGACAAACATAGATATTTCCATTGATCATGTTTTAAAAGAAATCCGCGATGGCCTACCATTCAATAACCCATCCATAGTGCTCCATAAGGTTGTGATACCTCTTTAATGATCATGGTGAATTCTAATTATCACAACAAATAGTCATTAATTTCTTATCTTCAGATAAATAAAAACTCATTAAAACCCTACCGTAATTTATGTGCTAGTAACGCCGACTTTGATGATATTATTTTTCCAACCGACCTAAATGTGGGTATTCTCCCTAACAATTGCTTAGAGGCTACCCCATGAAATAAGGAATATCACATGTATTCAACCAATAACTGCCAATGGCATGGTACTTAATTCTTAGTCGATCAAAATGAACATGAACCAATTTTCGTTGGGCACCTATAGGATTTGAGAATAGGAAATTAGGGCAAAGATTGAGTGTTGCATTGTCCACAAAAAAATTCTTAAGAAGTATGGAAAAAATAAAATTCCTTAATTTTTGCATGTAGAGTAACTCATTGAATTTGCTGAGAATATAAGGAGATTCCCTACCCACTCTTTGATGGTGCCAAGTGATACAAATATGTAATTAAATGGATACGAACAATCATTAAATTAATTCAAGAAAATATATGCATGGAGAGTAGCTAGCTACTAAACAATCTAGTATAGAATAGATGTTGTTATGTGAGCTTATAAAATAAAATAAAATAAAACCAAATAAAAAATAAGTTAAAATTACATCTCAAGAAATTGTATCTGTGTTGGTGCTTGTGTAATATCCCTCTTCTATGCCCTTAAATATCTTGTAACTTCAAATGACCACTGTACTTATTCTCTGGTGAGGAGCTCAAGGCCAAGGCCCCACCAACAGAATCGTTGTTTGTTAGGTAAAGAAATTTCAGGAATACAGGACTTAGGAGACCTTCGACACAGCCAAAGATGGGTAAATAAAATCCACTACGACAAAAAACTGAATGGTTTTGGAGCCACAATATTCCTTCTGTACGCAACCCAAAAGAGGAAAGCGTAAGTGAAAAAACCCTAGTCTCCTGCAAAAGGAAGAAATTAATAACGCATGGGGGGGACAAAAGGCAGAAATTAATAACGCATGGGGGGGGTTGACAAACATATGTGCTTCATGAACTAGGATGCTGAATGGATTCCACTAAGGGATCGAAAAAGGGGGGGTTAGAAAAATTATAAATATATGTGCTCATATATTTATAATAAATAACTATCTATTTATTAAACAAAAGGATAGATTAAGTCTTTATAAAAAGACAAATGTTATTATTATTATATGAAGACTATCTATAAAGAAAATGATAGATAATGGAGTATTATGATACAAAGTGTATCATAAGGACAAAGAAAATAATAGACTAAGGTCTTAATAGAAAAATACATGAATTATTATAAAGTCTAAAATGACGTATTAATTCATTTTTAGACATTAAGTCTTGATACAAAAGGGACATGAATTATTATAAAGTCTAAAATAAAGTATTAATTCATTTTTAGACATTAAGTCTTGATACAAAAGGACAGGAATTATTATAAAGTCTAAAATGACGTATTAATTCATTTTTACACATTAAGTCATTTTTATACATTAAGTCTTGATACAAAAGGACATGAATTATTATAAAGTCTACAATGACGTATTGATGTATTAATTCCTTTTTAGACTTTAAGTCTTGGTATTAAGTGAATAATTATTTTGAATGATGGACTAATTCCTTTTGGGCATAATATGGGATTAAGTCTTTTCGACCTAAAATTACCCAATTTATTTACAAAAGAATTATTATTATTACGTGTATATTTTATTATTTGAGGAGGAAGGATTAAATTCTCCAGCAAAGACTCTTAAATTCTTATTCCTTTTGCGCATGGCTTGACAGAAGGAATAGTTCGGCATGAGGGTAGGAAAATAAATGATGTCTGCATTTGACATTTCTGGGATTAAATTCTCCAGCAAAGATTAAGGAAGCCTTACTTAATAATTTCTGTTGAGAGAGGTAAATTAAGGCCAAGCGTTACTGAATTCCTGATTTAATAATTACCTTGGGATGGATTTCACGGCGGTGTTAAGGGATTGCAGAAAACCCAGCAAGAAACAGCTATAACTGTTAAATGTCAATTACACCATTACAGCATCTATCTCAGTGGTATTATACCTACCATGCCAATAGCATTAAGCATTTCTGCATCCTGCAAATTTTTCGGGCATGTTAGCAGGAACATTATTATCTCTGCTGGGGCATAAGAGAGACTGCGGGATTGCTCTGCGGGGGAGGGATTTTTTTTAATTCCTTTCACCTTTGACAATGGGGAGATCGCTGGTGTTTCCACTGGCTGCAATTTCTGGTAGAAAAAGTAATTGCTTTAAGGAGATTGCTGGTATTTCCACCGGCTGCATTTTCTGGTAGAAAACATAATTTCTTTAAGGAGATCGCTGGTGTTTCCACTGGCTGCAAATTGCTGGTAGAAAAAGTAATTGCTTTAAGGAGATTGCTGGTATTTCCACCGGCTGCATTTTCTGGTAGAAAACATAACTTCTTTAAGGAGATCGCTGGTGTTTCCACTGGCTGCAATTTCTGGTAGAAAACGTAGTTGCTTTAAGGAGACCGCTGGTTTTTCCACTGGCTGCATTTTCTGGTAGAAAACGTCATTGCTTTAAGGAGACCGCTGGTATTTCCACCGGCTGCATTCTATGGTAGAAAACGTAATTGCTTTAAGGGTTTATTCTTTAAGCGGCAGATCAATGCAAAGGGCAATGGTTGGGAAATAAGGAGAGGCCCGTTTTGGAAGGAAGCAATGGTGGATGGCGCGAACAGTGCCATGACTGCGGTTTTGTTTTCTTCTTTTCTTCTGGAAGATAGTTACATGCTCTGTATGTTGTTTTGGATCATATGCACCTGACCAGGAACATGGATCTTGAAATGGCCTGATTGCTTCTGATAATTGCTAGTTACTATGTGTATTACTATGTGTATGGCTGATTGAATTACTTATTGTTTAAATCCATGAGAATTCACGACCTTCTTAAATTGATACAACATTCAAATCCCACCGTGTAGTGTGAATATCTAAAGACTGATATATCTATTCTTAAACCGGACGGCGTTTGGATGAATGCCTGTGTTTAATATTAGTAGAGCTCAGTGCCTTTTTAATTAGTTCTCACTGCGTGGGTGTGAATATCTGCATTGGATCATGGTGGAGCTCGCTCCCTGCGTCCTTGTAGCCAATACTTGTGCTTACTTTAGTTGCTTTCGTTGACAATTCTTCACCATTTTCAAAGGTAGCCTCTCACTTTTACACTATGTATGAGAGAACTTAAACCAAACGAAGGGTACCAGCTTTAATAGTTCTTGAGCACCAGACCCACAGGGAACAGAAAACGCGTGTA
>LPNX010827376.1:71743-166168 GCA_001517045.1 Pseudotsuga menziesii | reverse complement strand
GTTCTAATGAACTGCATATCGCACTTGCGATATATCGCATATGCGTTATGTAAATTTATATATCGCATATGCGTTTTGTAAATTTACATATCGCATATGCGGTATATCGCATATGCGATATATATTTCCACGAACCTTAGCCTTGTGTTTGGGCTCGGGTTATTCCGAACGTGCCATCAATAACGCATATGCGTTCTTGATTTACACTTCGGAAGTGCGTTTCTGATTTCCTAAGTGGCACCAAAAAGTGGAACCAACTTCGTGCGAGCGCCCATATTATAATTAGAATAACAATATTATTTCTATTAATACTTTGTGGATATGTCTATGCGCGCACCCGTTACTAGCAACAACCACATTAAATTAATAATGTGTCTGAATACACCGATAGGCGTAAATTTAGGCACATACTTTTTATATTAATGTTTTTCCCTATAGTATGTGCCTAAATTTATGCCTATCGACATATTCATACACATTATTAATTTAATGTGGTTCTTGCTAGTAATAAAATAAAATAATATTCAATAAATAATAAACATTATTGTTTTAATTTTAAATTAACTTGATAAAATAACATTGATTTTACAACAATAATGAGAAAAAGCTAAAAAAAAATTATTTACAAATATAAATATGAAATTATTAAATTAATATAAATCCATGTTAACTGCAGACTTTGTATCCAATCTAAAATGAATAGATTTATACTAATAATAAGATACATGAAAATAACCTATAAAAATAATCCAAAGATGCTTTAATATCATTTGTGAAATGTCTATCGATCCCCAAATGTTCAACGTTGTCTACCATCGAAAGGCGTTGAATGAGATAATTGAGGAGACTCCTTAATTCTCCATCTTCCGTAGACATTGAATTGAAGAAATAAGTCTACCGTAGGAAGGTGCCTAGCGCATATTACATTAAAAACAGTAAATCAGTTGAGAAAATGAACTTAATCAATTATGACCGTAAGCATTAATGAAATCTGAAGGAAGGAAAGAATAAATTGAGAAGAATATATAAGTTACAACCCCATGAGTGGTTGAGAGAGTTTATGAAATCATCGTCCCACATGTTGGAATCAGGGATCAAAAGGGCAGGGTTCCATTTCACTTTGAAGGGTTGTGAGAAATTGAACCCTTCAATGTTGACATGTAAAAATAAATCATTCTTTTCATTTGAAACTGTAAGTTTATAACAAAATTTCATTTTTATTAAAACACTGTATAGAAAAAAATGACAATGAGAAGAAATCCCAAGAGATTCAACATTTACATGGAATTAGTGAGGTAAACCATGTACATAATGATTTATCACGTCCATTTTTTTTTTTATGGAGGATAACTCAAGAGTTAGTATAGAGGAGGAGAGACTAAAATAAAGGTTGAGAATCAAGAACATGTATAGATAATGGAAGATGAGATTGAGAAAAACACCATTTAGAAAGAGATTGGTGCACTTGTTTTGTTAATGTGAACATAGCCATAAACATTAGGAGTATTGGTTTTTTGTATTGCATTGTTCTTTGGCCTATTTATTTTGTGAGGGGAAATGTTTTTTCCTATCATGGGAAAGTGATTAGAGTAGTTGAGAACTACTAGCAACCTTATCTGAATGCATAATATGAAATTGGGAATGAAAGTAGCCTCATGGGGTAGTAAATCTTATTTGTGTCTAGAATTGTTTTGAGAAGAGCTCCAGTACTAGAAGTGCTATCATATAACGCCAAAAGAGATCAATCATCAAATCCCTAACATTAATAATAAAAACTAAAAAGATGATTTTTGTCTAGTGACAAGATATCCACCTAAAACTAGTGTACTTCTAACATTGTACATCCTACGGAGATTTAAGATTGTTGATCCTTGGCGTGACCACTTGATCATTACCATAACCAATGGTTTAAAGAAACAACATAAAAGTAAAAAAAAAATTAGAAGAGTAACTTTTCCATGACATTTTACCGTAACTGTTTTGAAATGAACTTTTCTACATGCTATTAGAATCATTGTATTATTATCTTTCCAACTCAAAACATAAGTTTTTTCCAATCCACATTTACATTAACGACAAAAAAAAGTTACAAATACCATCACAATGCTAATTAATGTGTTTATCCATATGGAGCCAGTTCCTCAGTAACTAGCCATTCAATTTTAAACTTCACCTAATCCCTAAGCATCGTCTTCACCATAATAAACCTAAGTATTAGAACACTTGAAAATTTATCCTTCAAACATGATCTTGAGTCTACTAACATCTAGATGTCGAATGAGAGGGATTGTTAGGGATTCCCCTTTCTCTTTTCAAAACTGAGTGCATATAGTTATTATTGAAACACATTGAAAAAGTATCCTTCAAACATCAATGTGGATCTTAATAGTATCTAGATCTCACACGAGGATTTTGAGAGGGATTTCACAGTTATCTTTTGAAAATTCCATCTTAAATTTATGTGAAAAGGTTAGAAAAAAAAGCAAGGACCATTATATACTGTAATCTCTTTGTGAACCTTACATGATTCAAAAATGTCATTTTGACAAAAAAACATATTTACAATCTCTTCTCTTAAATTCTGGGTTGATAGGTTTGAGGAGTGGTATCCAAGGTAATCATAGACTCCATTTGATATGCCGACATTAAGAACCTTTATCAAGGTTCATAATCAAAACAATGAGTCGAGTTGAGTAATGGATAAAGATTTATTAATATATCTTTAACAACACATTTCAAGAGAAAAATAGGAAATTGATAATGTCAACTATATAACTAATACCAAACCCAAACCCTAAAAATGTTAAGCTAGATAATAAGAAAGTCTAAGTTGTGATTAAAACAAACACCCTAAATTGCTACAATGATTCTAAACTTAGAATAGGATCAAAGTCTAAATTAAATTTATTAATATCAATTTTTTTTCTTAATGAATAAATTGTGAATTACTTAACCTATTTTTTATAAACTATAGAACTAAATGTAATATCTAATTCTAACCTAGAAATACTACAAATTTTTATATAAAAGAATATTTTAAGATAAATTTTTAATAATTAGTGAGTTATTATCCATAACCTAGGAAATATTTAATGTAAAAAAGTAACATAAATGATCATATCTCATTTACTCTAGTATAACCTAAAAGACATAATTCTAATAAAAAAATTAAAACTTTAAGATTAATCTACTACAACTTAGTCTTGTATTGCTATCTAATCTTTTTATAATAAAATTCAACCTGGATTTCATTTAAGAACACTACAATAATTGAAGATAGGCATCCTTTTGAACAATGTAAATTATTTCAATTATGGTAAAAAAAAAATTTTTGTTTTAAAGCAATTCATCTCTTTCATTATTTTCATATTCAAAGGTAATTTAAATTTTTTTTTTGTCTATTATAATTTATAGTTTATGGTCAATTTCAAATGTACACAAACTTATTGGAAATTGGAAATGAAAATAAAATCATTTTGAAGCAATAAGTGTGTACCCCAAAGGAATAGTAATTGAGACTATAGTCACAATAGTAAGAGGGAGATATACCCCTCTAGGTGAAATTCACCATGAAAGACAAGTTATCTTACTTATGTAATAAAAAACTCTCATCTCCCTAAATATTGCTTTCAATGCATGTAGTTCCTATAATGTAATGAAATTGAGTTGGAATGCCCATAGTGCCTATAATGGTTTAGTCTATCTATTCATGAGTTATTCATGAACAAATATATCTATCCATGACATAGGAAAGAGTAGGTCAATAGGTATATTGTAGTAAGCGAGGGACCACAAAGAAAGAACCAAAGTCAATACAAATTGAAATGGTTTACATCCAATGCATACATTGCACGTTCTTATCCATGTGGCCTCCTTAATTTAGGGGATATCCTCATAAAAGTAAATACCTTCTATACCCTTAATTATATAAATCCTAGAAATTGGAAATAAAAAAAATAAAGTCTCTCCAATATTGACATATTATCCTAGTAATTTTACGAAAACACTTCAAATTCTCCAACAAATATCAAGTATTTCAAACTTTTTTTTTGTTCTATTATGGTCTATGCCATTTTGGATGCACACAAACTAATTGTAAATTAGAAATAAAAAAGAAAAGCATTTCCAACACCTAGATGTTTTAGGAGAAACAACTATTTATTCAACCTCTCAGAGCCCACAAGAGATGGCTATAATACACACTCGATTATTGTGTGGAAACCTATAATTCACATATCTATGGACCTCACACGATTCACATTGGAAACCATTGGGGCATATTCTGCCATTCATTTCATGGAGAAAGATCTCATACAAATATTGAGACACATGCACAGATACAACATCATTATTATTTTAGCTAATGAGAGTCCATACATATAGAAAGCAGTCTCTACTCTCCCGGTCCCTGGAGAATATAGTTTATTGAACTTGGATAAGGGAAAACTCTGTCGGGCCGGTGAAAGACTCGGTTGTTAGGTTGTTGATAAAATAAGGCATTGGAATTTGGAAGGAACTTTGAATGGAGGATTGATTCCGCTTGATGGCGGCTCTATTGGTCAAGTGTGATTGGGCCTACCTAAAAGAAAAACCCCAGAATGTAATAACTAACGCTTTCACGAAAAAAATAAATTATTCACCCTAAATTCAACAACTATTTTTAGAATTGAATCATGTCCTCCCCAAATGCTCAATTCAAAGTGATCAAACAAAATCCCCAATTTTAGGTGGATTATGGATAGTCCCTCCAATGTATATCGAGTTTATACCCCAATTCGAAGTGATCAAACAAAAGCCCCAATTTTAGGTAGATTACGGATAGTCCCTCCAATCTATATTGATTTTATCAGCCCTATTAAAAAGGTTAAGTTAGTATTTATTAGACCACTATAAGGAAGAACTTAAAATTATCCAACAAATATCAATATAAGTTGCGTATGTTGTGTCTACCATAGTCAGCAAGGAAGATGAATCATAAACACACGTTTGGGAGGTTTGCGACAACGAGGCTTTTCAAATCATGTTCTTTTCTAACTCACTGCACTCCCAGTCCCTCATTCATGAACATTTGTCAAGGGATTCCCTTGTTTAGATATATTGGAGGACAATTTGTACTTCTTGTTTCCATTATTAGAAGGTTGACACGAAAATGAAGGGGTTGAAGTCTACAACATTTACAATGTCGATTATTAAATATTTTATGCTTTCAACCTTTGGATTTCATTAAGGAAATTGGAATAATTCAAACACTTGTATTCAAATATTGTTCTTTCTTTCAACCTAATGTTTACAATTCACGATAGGTAAATAACATTGACAGATTTGAAACTCAAATACAAGGCTCTTTCTTTTTTCTCCTCCGCCCAAATGAAGTTGTGGTTCTAGACTATGAAAAGTAAACATTTTTTTGGTTCCAATTTCATTTAAATACTGTTTTTTTAAAGGTTACATCTATTGAGTATTTGATACTTAGTTAGGCGGAAACGTAGTCACATAATACATTCCAAATTTCAAACAACATTTTGGATGGAGAAATTTTAAATCCTTATATTCATAGAACGAGAAGGCACTCCAATAACCAACACATTTAATTTTTATCCACATATAAAATGTTACACAAGTGCAAAATTCTATACATACTTTTAAATCCACGACAACCAAGTCGACAACTTAGCTTTGCATAATCTTCTGGAGGAAATAGAAAATAGGGAGACACGAAAGCATACAATTGGAGAGTTGAGAGTCCGAGTCCCGACCTTCGACTGTCCTATACTCATAAACCCAGGATAATGTTTTTTTTTCCACAGACTTCGCCAATATCTTTAAGTTCGGGGAAGCTCAATCCAGCCTACACAACGTTCTACCTTTGCTTCTCTTGCTCCTACATGTGACAAAGGTGGAACCTTCAAGTTGTACACTGCAGAAGACAATGAGGAATTAGAGTGTGGAACTGTTTCCTTCTATAGAAAGATGATTCGAAGCAACGCCATCTCAATTCCACAATATCTCGGCGCTTTGGAGTTGGTTTACCTTTTCTGACGTAGACAAATGCATGTTTGTGTATTTCACATGATTACAAAAAAATATATTTTATAATTGATTCTGCATAACATAAATATATATTTGCGATTCCAGATTATCGATGAGATGAGACGGCTCTCCCGTGGCTAGGGCCAAACCCTAGCCTCCCTGTTCTCCTCCAGGCTGCGTGCAGGCCCCCTGTGGCTCCTCCAGGCTGTGTGCGGCCCGTCGCTGAAGCTGCCTCGGCCTAGTTCCTGTCCAAGCTGCGGTGCATTTTGGAGTAGCGTTTGAAGCTACGTTCTCCTCCTTTGAAGCTGCGTTTGCCTTTCTCCTCCGCTGCGGCCATGCATTCCTCTCCCTCCAGTGGACGAGCCATGGATCCGTTGGAGGCATTCAGAGTTCTTGTTAGATCTGCAGGGCCTAGGGCAAAGGCCGCCCCTTCTGCCAAGTTTGTTAAAAAGATTGAAGAGATCCCTTCTCTGGAGCTCTCCCCTTCTGATCCGTGCCGCATGGCCCTTATGCTCTCAGAAAAATCCCTCATTGGCAAGTTCACTGGTCTGTGGCCCAATCCCAAAGTAGTGGATCAATGGATAGCAGAACGTTGGAGCTCCCTGGCACCCTCCCATATCTCTTTATGTGTTGTAGGAAGAGGGTATTTTGTGTTTATCTTTGAGAACAAAGAAGAGCGGGATCTAATCTTCAGATCTGGACCATACTTCATGGGATCGAGGGGGCTGTTCTTAGCTCCTTGGTCTCTGGACCTCAATCCTAAAGCAGAGATCACCGCGGCCCCAGTTTGGGTCCGGCTCCCCCATCTTCCTGTTCATCTCTGGGGGAAAATCTCCCTTACTGATATAGGAAACAAGCTCGGTCGTTTCCTGGATAGCGCGGAGCCTAAAGGGGATCACTACACCTGTGCGTGCATCTGTGTAGAGGTCAATCTTGAGAAAGGGCTCCCGGAAGCCCTTCAACTCACCTTGGGTGACTGGAGTCACATCCAAGAGATGTACTATGAGCATATTCCCTTCAAATGCCTCCGGTGCCATGTTTACGGTCATTTCGCGAAAAGCTGCCCCAAAGCCCCGGTGATGGTGGCTCCTCCCCCGGCCAATGAGGCAGACTTCCATGCAGTTGCTAATAGGCGAAGGGCTCCCCGGAGAAAGGACTCCAAATCAGAGAGGCCCACCGCAGAAGAATCTACCCTAGCTAATAAAAACAGATTCGAAGCCCTTCAAGAACTTGATGGCCAGGAACCAGAAGCAGCAGTAGCAGTTGAAGAGACGCTGGAGCCAGGTCCAGTTCGAGAAACTGAAGCACCAGTAGTAGAAGAGGTTCCAAAAGTGCGTGCCCCCCTTGGTAACACGGAAGACCCCATGCCTGTGGCAGCTGAACAGAAGGGAGGGCCTCCTCCAGATAGGGCAACCAATGGACCATCCAAATAGGCAACCTCTCCCTCAGAGTCCTTTGCAGTAAGGAGGGCTTGCTCCTCTTCGCGGTCTTCTAGTGATTCCGAGTCAGTGAGAACTTCAACTACAAACCTCTCTCCTCCTCGTATCAGAGGGCGAAAGTCCAACAAAGAACGAAGAAATCTCGAAGCAGCCTCGAACATTACCGGGGGCTCCCAGAAACAGATGGATTCTTTCATTCTCCGAAATCTCTAATGTTTTTTTGCATATTTCTATGCTCACAATTTGTGAGAGTTTATCCTGTTAAGCATTGGTTGAAATCCTCAAAGAATAGTTGTCGAAGTAAAAGGGATCTTTATCCCAAGAAATTCTTAAGGAGGCTGACAGAACTATTAGAGGTCATCAGCCCTCCATATTTCTGTAATCTTGGATTCTGGTTCACCAGAAGGAGTAGTACAAAAGTCCCATAACCGTTTCCGTAAAAAAAAAAAAACATAGATATATCTTTGCAGGTGAGGGAAAATTGGGTATTGTTTTCCCAAGGTGTCCAAAGCTTTTCAGAGATCATTCTTGATTATGAGGGCTCTCAGGGCGTAGATCGGAGTGCCCATGGGAGGAAGAGGAAGAAGAAGAAGAGGACTAAATTCAAAAGGTGAGGTGAGTGAGGAGCAGAGACATAATAGTGATATTTGCAGGAGAAACCCACTGGTGGTATAATGATGGCAACAAGCATCTCCAAATCGTAGCCATTGACGACACAAGAAACCCTCATAAATAACTCAAGCTCAAGAGTTACCACGTAAGCATCCCGATAAATTAAGTAATGATAATCTTCAGTTAGGTATATGGCAAATTATTTTGTTTCTTTTAGAGATAGCTATATGCATATTGTATAACCCTTCTCTCTGGCTAGACCTCCATTCGAATTTCCTTTGTCTCTACTGCCTAACACCCTTCCTCCGATGAGACAGGTAGACTAAGTGATCTAGGTGGACCATGGGAGACTGGGAGTGTCGATTCAAATGATTCTGACTCGAGTAAATTAGTGGAAATTGGAATAAATCCTAGAATCCTGTACTAACTAGTATAGGATACGATTCATGAGCACAAACAAAGGGTAGCGTGTTGCTAGCCTGCTACCAAAGATCCGTCATCCCAGTCTTGTGGTGGTCATAACAGAAATGTCTAGCACTAGGTGAAACCCAGATTGCTCAATGCATTGTAAATTACAACTTGTAAGTCGTAACCCAAAAAATAACACCATTAGTTTTTCCTTACGGAGGCTTGATAGTGGAGGGTTATCAAATCAATTCACAATCCATATATATGACTCATATGAGCATTTAATTTCACATCATATACTCAAATACTCAAGTGACTTGTAAGTTGTGAGATCACGTGACTCGATGAACAATAAGATGAGAGATGGAAAACCAAGTTGGTCGGTGGCATCATCTCATACCAAGATTTAATGAAGTTGGTGAATCAGTAATGCATTCCAATGCCATTAAATGCTTTGAAAGTAAACATTGAATCCTGACTCACCGAGTTGAACTTGACACTAGGCAGCCCAGTGGCCCACCGTGGTCCATGCCAATTGGGACTGAGATCCTCATCCATGATCCGACTATTCAAGAAAAATTGGGAAAAATCTGAGTCCAAACTCTCCCATAGTCCATTAAATCACTGATAACCCGTGGATGGGCAAATTTTATAGCAGCCCTTCTGTTGCAAATTTACCCATGGTTAATTTCATTATTGACGTGCTCGAAATAAAAATAAATTTTTTTTGCATGGTAAAATTTCTTGTGTCATGGTAAAATGGCCTTTGAAGGGCTCTGAAGGCTTCAAATTTGAAGCCTGGTTGGAATGATAATCGCCTATGCGTCTTTGTACATCAGATACAGTGGTGGTCAAACTCATTCTAGTGCAAGCTGGTGCGACAGATTGCAGCAAGAGTTGCAGGGATTGTTGTTGTATGCAACGATATCGGCAGGCACAAATGGCAAGCCAATGTAGGTACCATAGAAATAGGAGATAGGTCAAAATAATGAACTAAAATTTATGCGGTAGAACCACCCTGTTATATACAGATAAGCTTCTGGCCATTGACGATACAGTTCAAGAGATAACATCACCCGATAATGTCCACATAAGATAGTTTTTGGTACTTCCATGTATATTTATAAACGCGAATGCCTTGCTTTGTAGTGATGTTCTTGCACTATCTATTTATAAACATAGATTCGTACTATTGTCGCTCAAAGAGATACCTATCCTTGTCTCCATGCTCTCACCAATTTTATACGCTATTCACTATTCCCTTTCCTTCCAGACGTTCTTACAATTTTATGCTCTCTTTTAGTCGTTTTTTTTAATCCAAATTCCTTTTTTTCATAATGTCTTATTTTGTAATTTTATTTATTTATTTAATTACTTATCAACATATTTATAGTAATCTATTTATTTTAATTTTTGGATTTTGGATTTTACATATTGTGTTTTAGTTGGAATTTTTTAATTCAGTTTTTCAATAAATCTAAATTTAAAAGTGTTTAAATTGTATCTTTGAATCATGAAAGAATTAAAACTATTAACTATCCTATAAACCTAATTTATGTAATTTCCATGGTTAGTATAAATAATTCTAAGATTTTTTAAATATTTTTAACTAAATTCTTTGAACCAAAAAAACAAAAAAAAAACATTTTATAAATATTACCTCTAACAAAAAAAACTTTACTTAATTCCAACCAAATACCATCCAAAATCCAAAAATATAATAAATACCTATTTTTCTATTTAAAATAACTAAAACCCATAAAAATAAAAAATAAAATAACTAATCAAAGAGGAGAAACTGAATGTGACATATCGCCAAACATCCCGAGAAGATACAAAACTCAATAAGTGCTGAGGGGGAGAGTCCAATGCACATATACTATATAATAAAAGATACCCATCAGTAATATCTGTCATGCCATCCCATATCTACCGTGTACATGAAAAGCATGTGTGCAGCACACTAAAGGAGCCAGCTCCATACTTGAAGATAGGGTGCAAAAAAGAAGGGGATCTAAGTCCCGCACCAACTCAAAAGAGTTTATTATTGCCATGAGAGGTCAAGTAACCATCGAAAAATTCAGTGTATGTGCCAATACCCAGAGCTAAAGAAAGAGCAACTTTAGAAGGACGGCCAGCTAGCTGATTATGTTCATGGTAGATATGGTCAAATGACAGTGCTAGAAAGTGCGTGTATAGCTTTCTAGTCTCCCTACACCAATAATGGAGCTCAGGTGGTGAAAGGGAATACTTTCCCTTTTCCCAGTTTATGTTAACTGAGGAGTCACCAAACACCTAGAGTGAGGGAATTCCCATCATATGGGTGGAAAGCAGAAGGGCCCAAAGCCCAACCAATTCTGCTTTTGTATTAGTGCACTGACCGACCCCCACAGCAAACTCAAAGGAATGTGTTTCATTTAGGTGCAGGATGAAACCAATGCCGCCACTTTTTGCTGAAGCACCATCAAAAAAGCCACATGGATATACAAGTCTTGGAACAAGGTCTAGTATTCTGGGTTTTTTCCTCTTTTCTGATGAAGGGCAGTACATCTAAGAGAAATGTACCACCTGCTAAATCATACTAAACACAGATAACTTTTTCCCTTCAAAGATATAGTTATTTCTAGCTTTCCATAAAACCCACATAGTATAGAAGGGAAGGTAACAACAGATGTTGTGCTTCGAAAAGCGATCAATCCAAATCCCCAAAAGTTCCACAAGACAAGCTGACTGAGTGTGAGGTGCCAAGTGATGCTGATCACTCAAGTTCGAGAGCAGGTTCAACCAGACTGGACAGAGTCCAAATATGTGTTGAGTACTGTCCTGATCTGCTAAGCATAGTGCACAGACAAAAGGATCGATCCATCCCCTCTTCTGAAGATTATCCCAAGTAAGTAGTTTGTTTGAAATAGCCAACCAAACAAAACAACTGATCTTTTTAGGTAGAGTGCCATTCCATATAATATCCAAAAGTCTGCTGCTAAGAGGGGGACAGGAAGATGAAACAATGGATTCATACACCGCATTCACTGTTACAGTACCATTCTGGGGATTAAGATCCCAGACAAGAGAGTCCGATCAAGAATCTAGATGAAGGCCAATCTGATCCATACTATTGGTGAAATCCTCCAAAGCTATTTTCGATTCACCACCAATACAAAGATCCACTGTAGAGTACCAGTAGCAGTGAGGCCCTGGGTGAATGTTGTGGGAACTGGAAAGTGTAGCGATATCCAAATCTGCTAAGTAGTCGAGAAGATCCGTGGGAAGAGACAGAGGTTTGTCAACCCCCACAATAGGCTTAATGCCCAAACGGATGCTGTGGCCATCACCCACTTTCCAAGCAAGTCCACAACCCAAACAAGGTAGGGTTTGTAAGAAAGCCCTCCAAATAACAGAACCACCACAAGGACTGAATTTCTTACCTCGCAGCCAATCCACCATGAATACCTGCTTCATATACTTGTGACTGAGTACTTGATGCCATAAACCATCATGCTGGAGGGCCATCCAAAAGTTTTTTAGCCTCAAAGCTAAACTGAACCAAGGAAGATTCTTTATACCCCATCCCCCATACTTTTTAGGCCAGGAGAGTTGTTGCCAACTTGCCAGATGGTATCTGTGCTTATTGCCAGCAGAGCCCCAAAGAAAAGTAAAAATAATACTTCTGATTTGTTGATGATAGATATAGGTATGGGGGCAAGTCCTAGCCAGTAAACATGAATTCTAGTCAGCACCACCTTAACCAGGACTAGACATCCTCCAAGAGAGAGTAACCTATGTGACCAATGAAGAATCCTACATTCATATTTTTGAATGAGCCAGAGCCAATCATTTCTCTTATACCCCAAGGGCTTGAGGTGATATCCCAAATACTTGAATCCAGAAGTAATGGGATCCATTTTATAGGGCATAAATCGAGCAATGTCTATACCCACATCTACATCCAAGTTGTTGTATAGAAATCAAGATTTTTCCAAGCTAATGTACATGCCTGATGCCTTGCAAAAAGTAATCAAAATTACATCAAAAGCCAACCATTCAGAAAGAGTACCTAAGCCCATAAGTATAACATCAACAATAAAGAGAAGGTGTGTTAGTGCAAGCAATGGAGAAATATTGATGCCCCTAATGAGACCGTGAGCCCTAGCATCAATAATCAAGAGGCTGAGTCCTTCAATGACAAGAATGAAGAGCAAGGGTGATAGGGGATAGCCTTGTTTGATGCCACGTGAGGCTTTAAAGAACTTGGAGGGGGTGCCATTGACAAGAACCACAAAATTTTCTGAAGAGATACAAGACATAATCTAGTTAACCCCAAGAAGTGGAACACCAATTTGGATAAGGATGATCCATATGAAAGACCAGTTAGCCCTATCAAATGCTTTTACCAAGTCTAGCTTCAAGATGAGGACACACATGTTTCTTTTTTTCACAGTATGTAGGGTCTCTTGAAAAATTCCAATGGGTTCGACAATCTGCCTGTCTTTAAGAAAACCATACTATTCTCTGGAGATATGTGTGTCTAGGTGGGGCTTCAATCTAACAGCAATTACCTTTGAAATCTGTTTATAAAGTAAATTACACAAGGAGATAGGCCTGAAATCAGCGAAGGTAATGGGCTTGTCCTTTTTTGGGATCATGGCAAGAAAAGTAGAATTTAGGGATGGAGGAACACATCCCGAAACTATAGTACAATCAACAGCAGCAAGTAATTCTTTACCCAATAGACCAAAAAAGTGAAGATAAAATTCAGCAGGCCATCCATCAGGACCTAGGCTCCTGTCCTTTTTAAAGGAGTGTAGGGCACTTTCAATTTCCGTAAGTGAAACAGGTTGGGTGAGACAAGGGGAATCCACAGGGGAGATCATATTGGGGTATATCATGACAACCCTAAGTTGTGCAAGTAGATCAGTTTGTTTGTCATCGTAGAAGATATGTGCAAAATGTCTACTACCCAGCTCCTTAAGTCCAATCTCATCCTTAACAGCACCACCCTCCTCATTCAATAGAAACCAAATAGTGTTTTGGTTCCTTCTCCCAGAAGCCAAAGTATGGAAATACTTAGTGTTTTGATCTCCATGGAGAGCCCATTTGGTATGACTTTTAAGCTTCCAGGTAAGAAGGATATGGTCAGACAGTGACTTTTTTCAAAGGCGAAGCTGAGTAAGAGCAGACTGTTCATCCTGTGAAAGGATTCCAAAGGCCGAGCCCGAGAGGATCTCACTAATATTCGAGTCAATCCTTCGATTTTCTGACTCTAGTATGGAGCTTTTGTCCTTGATCCAAGCTTTGACATCCAGCTTGAGAGAACAGAGTTTGTGTGTGAGAAGTTCACAGTCAGTGTAAGAAGAAGGGCCAGAAATTTGAGACCATCTATTGGTGACCCAAGAAATAAATTCAGGATCATTCAGCCAGGATCTATTAAAATTAAAGGGGTAGTTATAGGACCTAATGGTTTTGTTCCACTCAAGACAGATAGAAGAGTGGTCAGAGATATCAGAGTGTAGAGTCCAAACCTGGTGAACCTGGAGAGAAGGAATCAAGGAAGAAGCTATGAGGAAGCAGTCTAATCGCTTACTGATCCAATTAATGCCCACCCGACCGTTCCTCCAAGTGGGACCAACATTGGGAGGAGCAATATCCACAAGCCCCAAAGAGTCAAAGAAGTGGTGAAAGTGTGAGAAGAGGGGATCTATAATGGCCTTATCCCCCCAAGTCTCGGAGGCTTTCAGAGTAAGGTTTACGTTGCCCCCTAAGATCAGATTAGGAGAGATAAGAAGGCCACCCCTATGAACAAGCTCCAAGAAGTTATCCTGGTGTTTATAAGGACCGTAACAGTTCAGTATATCCAAGGGGATGTGCATACCCCTAAAGGTGGCTCAGACTAGGATTCCTACAACAGTTTCGTAAGCGCGACATCTAATTTGATGAGGGTTCCAAGCTAACAATAACCCACCAGAGAGCCCAGAGGGACTTATAGCGCAAAATTCCCAACTAGGCAAAAGCTTAGAGAAAGCAAGGAGTGCAGGATAGGAGTTACACATGGTCTCCTCTAAGAGTATCATATCAGGACATACAGAACGCAACAAAGATCAGAGGATATTTTGTTTGGCCTTACCTCCTAGGCCCCAAACATTGAGAGAGAGAGGACCCGCAGTAAGGAGCAGAGGGTGGGGGGGTTGACACTCTAATCCCCCGATTGGATTGCCCCCTAGCTGCATCTTTAATGCGAACCCAAAGGGGGATATAGGGAGGTGATACGAAAGAAAGATTCCCCTTCGACAGTAGCTTATCCTTTTTCTTTTTTCTTATTGGCGCATTCTCGAAACAGATGGAGTTACCATTATGGCAAGTGCATTTATGTTTTAAGAATTTAATTTATTAGGATAAATTATCTTAATTTTAATTTTTAGTTATTTAAGAATTAATAATAAAATCTAAATTTTTTAATGTTTAAAAGATTGTGATTTAAGATGGATAGATATTAGTTTAAGAGAAAATTTGGAGACAAATTCCAACTCATAAAACTAAATAAAACAATATGATTTCTTTTAGGGGTATCAATAAAAATATTTATAAATCCCCCAATGTCATAAACAACATTCAAACCCTTTTACAAGGAATAATTTTTTCTTAAGAAGAGAGAGTTTGGGGTTAAGCCCCTCACAAAAGGAAAAAGTATCGAAATTTAAGGCTATCAAGCATAAATCCTAAAAAATGGATGGGTTATCCTGATCGCTTACATTCACAAGGTATCCATTCTAATAGTAAAGAAAGCTTTCCCTAAATCAGCCACTGAAATCCTCATTGTTCCTATTTTTAAATAAGTCATAAAAACAACCCATTTTCTTATTAGGCCGTTATGATTAGCCCTCTTTAGTAAAATTTCTATAAAAGAAAATCATCATGTAGCTAGAAAGCCAAAGAAAAATCGCTAAAGGTCAAGCCATATTTAGTAGTTATGATTCAATTGTGGATCACCTTGTTACACTTAAGATCACTCTCCTATGTGTTGGAACAAGAATATTTGCTAGCTCATCACATCTATGGATATTCTAGAGACATACAATTATTTGGTTTTGGTTGATTGATGGGTCAACTAGGCTTTCGACTAGTTAGATCAACTAACCCATGAACAAGCCAACTAACCAAATGACCAAATAGACTGTTGGAACAAAGCCATTGATTATGGAAAATATTTCAAGGAAACCATTATGTGTGATGACCCAAGTATGTAGACATGATATTCCTCAAAGTTGATTACATCTTGGAGCTATAAAAGAGTGATCACCCTTGTGTGACTGTGTGGTGACAATATGTTAAAATTGTGAGAAGTGAGCAATGCATTTCAATGTATTGTTATTTTGTGCTTAAGTGATGGAAGGTTATCTTTAGACACCACCTCTCCTTGGAATTTCTTAATCTTGTTGATTTT
This sequence comes from Pseudotsuga menziesii, assembly GCA_001517045.1. Lineage (NCBI taxonomy): Eukaryota > Viridiplantae > Streptophyta > Pinopsida > Pinales > Pinaceae > Pseudotsuga > Pseudotsuga menziesii. The sequence continues at coordinate 150,241 of LPNX010827376.1, read as the reverse complement.
TTATGTCTTTAATATCCTAATTTTCTCTAACATGGCATCAATGTTGTTGGTTTGAGACAGAACCTCTTCTCTTCAAGCATGTTGGCGTTGTTCAAAATTTTATTTTATGACTAGGGATGAGGTCAAAAACATACTATGGTAAGTGGAAATAGACCTAAGAGCTTTATCTACAAGATTATAAGATTCATAAACATACATTCAACATGTTATTAGACTCTATCTAGAAAACAAAACATGAAAGAAAGGGGAGGAAGAAGGATTTGTACCTTTTTGCAAAGTTTGATCCTAGCTTCACCCTTAATACTATTCCAATATGCTCTTTGATTCCCGACTTCAACTTGCAATACAGATAAAGAAACCTTCCTCAAATATTTTTGACAATAAACAAGAGTTCAAATGGTATAAATCCTATATGTAAGATTAATAACTTAAACAATGTTTAATATAATCAAAAGACAATTTATTAAAGTCAACAATCGAACATTGAACACATTGTTTTGGGGAAGGGAAAGATGTCATAATTCCATTATAACAATGAAATAGTACTAGACATTTACTCAATCACAACCAATCACCTTTCAAAATCCAAATACTGATTCACTTTGCATTTGCATGCTAACAATCCCTCTCCAATCTTCCATATGTAGTAAAATATGAGATAAATTGAGGGAAATGATCTCAACAATAAGGGATATGGCGATCAACAACATGGAATATTGATATGAATGGGGACATATGAGTGTAGTGAATCATGATCCTTTAATCATAGTGTTATTGTGATGGGAACCCCCCTCCTTTGACCGTATCGTATCGTTATAAGTTTTATGGAGATAGTTTCCAAGTAGTTCTTGAACAAAAATTGGTTGGAAACTTCCATAAATCCTTTAATTTCAAATTTTATTTATTATTTTTTCATGATTTTTTGAGGAATTCATGCCTTGGTCTAGGGAGACATGCGAATGGTTTGTCCTTTGATAGTATGAAAAAGTGGGAATGAGCACTTTAGGGTTGCAACTTTATAGGAATACGGGAAAAGGAGATGGAGTCTTTATTTCAATGATTAGGGACATCATTAGGAGTCAAATCATAAGGTTTTTTATCTCTTAGTGTGTTTTTTATGAATGATTAGTGACACTCAAGTGTTATCTTTTGAATTGTTGTCATGGATAGAAAAGTGATGATTTGAGATATAAAATATGCCCTCTAATGTGTGAGGTCAAAAAGGATATTGATGGCTGAAATACATTATAATCGCCAATCGAATGGGATTAAATGTAACAAGGTTGAGATTCCGAATCATTAGCTCCAAAAAACACATGAAATAGAGAATAAGGTGTTAGACATACATTTCCTTTTCTTTGAGATGGGAATATCCATGCTCAAAGTCTGATAGAGCATGGCTTCCAAATTGTATACATTGCAAATCCATGACATAAAAATTTGATAGTGATCATGGTCCTAAAATAATACACAATTTATCCATGTGATATATAATGAACAAGATCATGGCCATGAAGATGGTACACAGTAGATCCATGTAAATCAAGAGATCATAGCCACAAACCGATACACAATGGATCTATGTCTCAACATGCATCGGGAGAATGAAATGTAGTCGAGGTGAGTACTAGTTCTCTTAATGGTATCAAAGTTATATTATGTGTGGTACAATATTGCATAATTAGGCAAATAGAAAAATGTTGATATTTTATATTTGGCCCAATGTTTTCCACCCAAACCACTGAGATATATGATTCAAGATACCCATGTGTATAAATTTCTTGAATTAGAACACTTGTAGAATCTATTTGGAAGGATACAATGATGTATTTCCACTACCAAATAGTGAGGGAACTTGCCACTAATAGTTGTAAACTCTGTGGTACTACCAATAGTCTAGATCCTATTCCCAACGCTTGATGAGTTCAAGTCAATGGGAAGCGATATATTGAAACAAAGGAATTAGGGAATCCTCTGTTAACCAACATGAGAAAATATAAAGGGCTTATTTGACTTCAGAAAGAGACTGGGAATTTTTTTTGCAAAGCAGACCATCTACTACATCTCTTGCATGCACTAGATGTAATTTAGACACATGTAATTAGATCCCTTGAAAAACATCCAATAATGAAAGCTATTAACAAAGGAAAGGATGTCCACCAATAATGGAATCCATAACATGAGTCCTAATGTGAATAGATTTCTTGATGTTGAACATTATGGGAAACAACTCTATCAACGACCGATGATAAATTGTTATCTATTGAGCATAAGGTTACCTACCAATGAGGTAAACAGTTCCAGGGTGCTATCACTCTAGCTTAATTCCTCAAAGAAAATGAGTTTTCATAGATCAAACACCACCTACCAGTGAGAATTAAATGGGGATCTTCCACACAAGCACAATTCTAATCACTAGTTCCAATGATACAGTGTTGAGAACAAATTGACATCAGGGAATGGATGACACATGAGGTCAAAGAAATTGTAGAATGGTTGACTTAGGCTTGGAGTATACGTGAACAAAGAGAATGGCATGATAGTGACTTGGGAAGCACTTTGACACAAAGGGAACAATGAAATAAATCCACAATGTAGGAGACATTGGCATATTCTCCATAAGATTGGAAGAGTAACCAATCAAAGGAGTAAAAAATATGGGATCATTGTTTAATTCCTAATGCCATACTAGGACCCACCTTGCTAAGAAAACACAAGATCTGTACTTTTTTCAAGGATGATTTGAATTTTTACCACCAAATAAGAAATATTTGATATCTTCACCCCACCTCTCCCTTTTTTTAATAAAATTTGATTTTTTTGTCTTTTTCATATTATAAAGCCCCAAAAAAAATAATAGAATGGTATAGTATAGTCGAAGAAATGGTTGTCACAGGGATTGCAACCATGTTCCAAGTGCATGGAACATACGTATGAAAAAAAATGAAAAAAAGGGTCCATGCAAGAGTTGAACACTCATCAACATGTTTCTTCTGAGGATAGAGTCTAGATTACAAATGCAATAGATGCAAGTGACTAGAAACATGATGAATGCAATGGTTCTATGAGTGTTTGACATAGTTTTGCAAGTATCTATGAGCAAAAACGAATGCATAACAAAGAAATTTAGGATCCTTATGTGGAATGAATAGAAATATATGAGAAAGAGAGGCATGTGACTTCTTCTCAAAGTCGTGGTAAAACTAAAAAGGCTCACAAGCCTATGAGAAAAAATCAACATGGGAACTCAAATGACAAGAGGGCAATGACTAGGGTGTCCCATGTTAGGTAGGATATGTTCCTGGACATGTGCAAAATGCATTAAGAAATGGATAACACACCAATATCCAACAGTTTTGACCCTATGGCGAATTTAGGTGCAAAATGGTTCAAATGCATCATAATAGAGGGGATTCTTAAACCCATTTGCAAGTTTCCTAATATACCTATGCAGAATGATTAACGTGTCAATAATGATCCTTAAGAAACCATGAATCTAGTTTAAAATTTTGTATCCAAGAAATAACAATTAACCAAGATCATATCTATAAAATTTGAAAAGAAAGATCTGATAAGGGTCACTTTGGTAGGGGTATTTTCAAGTTCAATATTTTCAACAATATTCATTACCAATCTAGAGTTTACCAATGAATACTCAAGAGTGATGAGACTTGAGGACCTATAAACAACAAGGTTAAAATCATGAGTAATATCAAAGTTGGAATTAATAATGGAGTCTATGGAACCATGATAATCATTATAGGAGTCGAAGAATCTACTAACAAAAACAAACACATCGAGAAAACCAACTTGTATCTCAATGGTGGAGTACAAAGAGCAAAAATTTCTATCATGTGAGAATTAACAAATAGTAAGATCGGGATCAAAAGGAAAATTGGGACTAGATTTGGTTGAAACTAGGTCCAATCCATGGATATGATCATTTGAAAGGACATAAGTATCGAAGGAAATTCTAGAATCAATCATAGCCTCTATGAGAGGTTTGTCTCAGGGAAGTATGTCATCCTAGAGATAGCACATGTTAGAACATTCATTTGGAGCAATAGGGTGGAGAGCTTGCTTCAATGCTCCCACTAGATTAATGACTTGGTCAAGTACTAGAACTGTGTCCCAAGAAGGTGAACATGAATGAAGAATACTTTTCTCAGTAGAATATAGACATAAGAGATATGAGGCCACATAATTTACATGTGGTAGGGTAGTGTCTACTAAAATGATAAGAACACACAAAGGGGATACTTGGTCTAAAGTGGAGCCACGAGGAGGATAAAAAAAAGTAAGATGATCAATAGTGACAATGCTTCTATTGTGAGGAAAATGCATCACATGAAAGAGTGTAAACACCACAACATTCATAGCAAATACATAATCACACCCAAGGAGTGTATTGAAGTGCAATGGGCTCTCTATAACCATAAAATTTACTAAGGCAATATTTCCACCCATTGTAATAGGAAACTAAGGGAGAAACCACATAGCTTCAATAGATCTTCTATCAAAATACAACAACTAATAAACAACCAAAATAAGGTTGGGAGAAACCACTCCTCTCTAACAATATGCAGATAAAATATTGATAGAGGCTCCTTAATTTACAATGCAACGCTGAAAATTTTGATATTTAAATTAAACCTTTATTTGGAAAGGTGTATCTGAATGAAGACAAGGCCCAACTAGGCCATTCCAATCAAAGGAAATGATCCTAGATATTGGTGGGGGATCATTAAAAGTGAATGAAGTTACCACTTGTACAAAAATATCTAAATAGATACTGAAGAAACTTGAGCAATAACTACTTCACTCTCCAAAGGAAGAGTAAGTCTGACTGAAGGTTGCTTTAATTTAACAACTTGAATGTTTTCACTATCCAAGGGAAGAGTGGGGTATATTGAGGGTTACATTAGTTTTAATATTTTATCAACCAAAGGTTGAATAGGATGTTGGGAAACTATAGATATATCAGGCAAAAAGGACCCTTTCGACATGGACCACACTCTTCGTACCTCTAAAATAGAAGGGATCATGTGAGGAAGGTGATCTCCTTTACAAATATTACAAGGGAACTTGGGCTTGTGTCCTATTCCTTTAGGCTTCTCAAAAATATCAATATTCTCAACATGACTATCATTATCTAGAGGCTTTCTCCAAGAATGAATTATAGTGGTTGGTTGGTCAAAGTCAAAAATATTTTTTACTCAGGGATCACATTTTTTTAGCTGTAGAAGTGCAAGGCATAGATGAGTAAGATGGCCTCCTTAAAAATATTACAAAGGAACTTAAGATTTTATTTCTTAGGTTTGTCAACTATGTCAACATTCTGAGACTGACTTGTAGTGGCTGGATTTCTCTCCCCAACCTGAATTGCAATGATTGGTTGCTTTCCCCTAGCATGACCTATAATGGATGGTTTCTTGTCTCAAGTATGACTTGTGTTAATTTATTGTAACTTCGGAAGATATTCCTGGTAGTGTTGTATTCCTCCTTCAAGAGATGAGTTTGGTCTTGTTAGTGTCATTGAAAAGCAATGTAAACCTCTGAATGTAAGTCGAGTCATTAGTACCCAAGTGTCATTATAATAAATGCTATTTGTAATGTCTAGTTGGACAAGTCAACCCTGACAGCTAGTGAAGTTGGCCCCACCAAGTTAGAGGTCAAGTCAACAGCAAAATATAAATAAGAGGCGCCTCATTTCATTTGTACTCACTCACTTAAGTTATTCTTAGTGAGAGAGAGAAGTAGTAGTGCGCTAGAAAGAAGGGTGTAATGTCCCTGCTATGTAGCCTTAATTTATTATGATTACAAATGTACATTGTACCTACTTCTGGTGAGGAGCTCAAGGCCAAGGCCCCGCCAGAGGCAAAAGCGTACATCTTATACAAGTTAACTACCTAAGTTGAAATGCTTAAGAGACGTAATGCAATGACACAACCTAACAAAGGGATAACTAAACCCACCATGGATAGAAACATGTCCCAACTCAAGACGCCCTAGCAGAATACTCAATCCTAGTACAAACAAGCCCGAATAGAGAAGGTTGCAACTTATATTTTCATCAGTACAAAAACGTCAAGGGATTAAATATTTTTGAGAAAGAAACCTGAAGATTTAAATTACAAAGGAGACTGTAGGAAGTAGCTTCCTTGAACTTAGGAGATATCATCTTAATAATTAAAATGACATGACATCTACCAAAAATAGTATATAGAGATTCCTAGTATGATTGACATACATATTGATATACATACGTATGGTATGTCAACAAAAGATTAATTGGAAACATAGCCCGTTAAGTCAAGCATCATGTGAATGACGTCATGGCAATTTTATTAACTGTGATTAATCGTAAACTTTAACCTTGTATAATCACTACCACGCTATTCAATAGGGTGTGATTCGTGTTGTAACCAGAGTATAGCGATTTATGGAGTGAGTTGATTACTCTAAGCTTTATAGTAATAAGCATAATAGCATGTGTATTATGCTAAAAAGACCACGTAGGCAAAGGGGGAAAATATAGAAATATCTCACTCAAGGGCTGGTCGATAGATGGGGAATAGTTATTGGCCCATGAAGTTATCCTTTTTTTTCGTGAGGTATTTTAGTATCTAATTAGCCACTTAATGGCATGCAGGCAAGATAAAAGGAGTTTTGATGGAAACTGACAGTTTAAGAAAAATCTGCTGGGCGAGTTACCAAGGCTTCATTTTTGCTGTCAGGCATATCCTTGTAATGAGCGGGGAACCTCCTTAGAAATGGAAACATACTAAGTAAGTTGAGAAGGAAATCCCAATTTTTTTTAGCGCAGGGAATCCTAGAGGAGGGCGGTCCACATCACGCTATAAGAGAAGGTTAACTTCCTGGTGAAGGGGGAGATACGTCGGCGAGTTCACCAATGTTGGGGAAAAAGCCATGACTCGAACGCCCTTTTGGGAAATAGTTTTTGAAAGGAAAATATCTATGTTCTGCATTTGGAGAGGAGGTAGCTCTACATTTAGAGCATGCGGCTCTATGAATTTTGAGGAGGTAGCAGCTCTACCTTAGAGGCTCTGTACCTCTGCGATTTGGGGAAGGAGGAATTTCTACGATAGAACGCATGCAGCTCTGCGATCTAGACAAGGGGCAGCGATAAATGGCGAGATGCAACTTTGAAATCAGGGCAACTCCGGTAGCGAAAGTTTCATCTAGGTAATGTTATTTTGATTCCAGGTTGAAATCTTCCTAGTTCATGTTTTCTTTTTGGGATTTAATTTACCCACACGGTTTTGCACTCTACGTGTTGGCTGCGTTTAGATCTAAGATTTTGTTTGCTAGTGGCTTACTGTCTTGGATGTTCCAATCTATATGATTACCCACCTATGTACTGAGAACAAGTTTTTTGACAGCCTCTCGTGTCTTCCGAACCTGCTTTTTCATTATGTTTTGGTTCTTTGACCTTAACATCCCGAAAACCGACTGCTGTTTGTATTCTGATTGCTTTCTGTATTAAAACCGTGCCTGTAAATGGCATTTTTTTAAAATATGAAAACATGGTTATTTTAGGTTTATTTATTTATTTTCATCTAGTAGCTGCTCCCTTTTCCTCTGTTTAGAGTGCACATGGATTTTCTCTGTTTAGTGTGCACATGGATCGATCTCATGGCCATACCTTGTGAAACGGTGATTGTGTTTTGTATCTGGTTGTCTGCTGAGCTTGGCCAGAAGTTCAAAACCTGCACGGACCTTTGGGATTTTTGTTTTTTATTTTGTCTGTTATTTTTGTGAGGGAGGGGATTTTGGTTCTGATTTGGTGGGCTCATGCTACATTAAGTTGTGAAGATCAGTAATTGTATATCCACAACCCCGGGTGATCCCTTTTGTGTGTACGCGCACGCGAGGGTCGATACAAGCCTGCATGGAACCCTTCACCTCTGAATTGCAAAGGCTTGCATTGGAACCAAGTTGATTTATTTTTTTGAACAAAAACATGTCTAGAGTCATTGCACTGCAAATAGTGGGCTTCCTTCAGCTTAGGTGCTAGGTCCCAGCTAACCTCATCGCTTTGAAATTTATTATTATGTCTGGATGTTACATTTACATCTTTGTGCCTACTCCTTTATGAAAGTGTAGGAATAAATTCTATGACACTTTTTTGGATATTCTCAGCATTATGGATTTAAAGTAACCAGTATAATGACCGAAAAATGCCACCCCTTCTATTGTAAAGAGATCTAGTAATAGGACCATTACAGAAGCTTATATTTTAGAATGTTATGTTTTGCAAAGGGTAAGTATGTTTTCTGTGTAAAAACACAATATGTATACTGGAGTAAAATATCCTCTTCCGAAGTATGAAACTACTAATTGTTTAATAGAAGTAGTACCCATGGCAGGTCAAGAACAGGAAATCATTTGACTTATAACCCTTAGGTTTTTGTATAAGTTCGTCATTCATAGACAATAGTGGATTCCGTACTGGAATGTTATAGTTAAATACAAGGATCTCTTGATGATTGTAAGATAGTTACAAAGGCCCTATGAAGAGGCAAATTGTACTGTTGAATGTGTCTCTCTATGAAGAGAATCGCAGTAAGAAAGATGGCACTGGTTGTGCCGCCACTTGTAATATTTTCTCTCTGATAAGAATGAAAGAACTAGCAAATGATTGGTGGATGTAGCCTCTTGGACGAGGTGAACCACGTGAAAATGGTTGTCTCATTCTTTGTTTTTATTGTGTGCATGTCTTATTTTGTTATATGAAGATGTTAGTATGAATGAAATATAAATGCTTATTGGTGGAACAGGTTATTAATCATGTTTTTTGCAGACACCTAAATCGCAAATACACCACTTAACACATTAAGGTACATGAGGTATTTTACATATGGTATCAAAGCGAGGTTACAACTCTGGAGCTGTTGGGCCTTCTATAGATTGTAACTTTGCAACTAGTATTCGGTACTTTATTGAATGCATTGGTTAATCCATAACGTGGAAAGTTTGATCAGTGAATTACATGTTCTTTCTTCTGTTATTTGTTATAAGAGCATTGGCACACCTCTGCATGTGGAGGGGAGACACACCTCAGCATATTTTGGAGGTCCCGACCACATACTAATCCTTATGGGCGTTTTTACTCATACCATGCGTTTTGATTATGCATTTCGGGATTGAATTACCAAAAGGGTGCTAGGGTTGATCGTTTGTGGACCAGGTATTATGATTGTCTTCCTTCTTATTATCTAAACAACAAAGAATTGGAACATGTTTTGACTACATGCGCTTTCCTAAAGGCTGGAATAAATATTCATTTTATGTGTTATCCTTAAAGATATGAAGTATTTGTTATGCCATTATTTATCTTGAAGGCCTGGAATAAATCTCTGATGGATGCATCTTCATCAAAAGTATGGGATATTGTTTGTGCTTGGTTTTGAGCCTAAATATCTGAAATAAATATTCCTTGCCTACATTTTCATTAAATATTTGGAGTTGGCTGCAATTTTATCTTCATAGCTTATGCCTGCTGTCTTATGATTAGATTGGGATTTGAATATTATATATCTTCTCATTTCAAACTATGAACAGGACAACTATGGTTATTGTTTGCAATTTTTTCAATCGTTGTCCATAGCCGGCAATTGAGGTAAAAATACCTAGTTTATAATAGATCTGAGCCTGATAACTATATACTTCATAGATCTAAAATTGTTTCCAATTGCAGTCGTTGTCCATAGCTAGCGATTGATGGAAAAGGTAAAAACATACCTGATATTTAATAGATCTGAATTTGTTTACTTAGTTTCAAATTTACTGCATGTTTGGCGTTGTATAAGTTTTCGCTTCCGATTAGGGCTTAATATTTTCATCTGGAATTTATTCTTCGATTGGTGAATCAGTGTTTTGATTATGTGCATAATCTTGTCCTCCCCTGGTATGCACGAATGTCCCTTTCATAGGTGTTAGCATGCACATGGGATAAACATGTTAGATTCTGGAAAACTAGCTACTACTTGACGTGAAAATAGATGTTCTTTCCAGAGAAATAACTATCAAATTTACTGTGTTAAATACGAAGTTATGTTTTGTTTAAGTTTTTTTTTATGCCAATGGTCAATCAGTTGATGATACTGTGAAGTGAACATAAAAATTGTGTCTTTATTAACGTTGTAGTGCAGCAGAGATGTTCGAGAGCCACTGTCATAATGTTATTAATACTGGGTTTCTTAATAAATAAATGTTTGTATACCAAGTTTTGTTTTTCATTGTATAAATTTTCTATAGTATTCAGTAAATCTAACTTATGGGTTAGATTTCTATAGCTTCAGGGTTATAATAATAGTCTCTGTTCGTAGTATGGTCGTCTGGCAACTTGAAGTATGGTTATTGATATTTTTGGTTGCTTATTTTATGTGAAGAGGCCAGGTAGTGTTAATAATGTTGGGTTCGAATAGTGTTATTAAAAATATTCAATTGGAACTCCAAGTGTGTTAGAGAGTTCCAATACTTCCAAAATGTTTCCAAGCAGTGCTATTAAAGGCACTTCAAGAGTTGAGACAATTTATAGTCATCCCCCCCAAAAAAAAAAAAAAATCCATTACCAATATAGGGTGTAAATGTCTCCTGTTGCTGAAATGTGTTGAAGAGTTTCAACACCTCCAAAATACAGAATAAGATGTAGGACTTACTATTGTATAGTATGTATATATATGCTTTATTACTGCGGTCACCTAGTACCGAGATAGTTGTTTGAAGATAACAAACATAATGACCACAAATGCCATACTTTATATGGTAAAGAGAATCGTGTAATATGGTTATCAGCAAGGATTATAACTTATATTATTATTTGATCATGGTTTGCAATATAGAAGCTGTAGTTATCTGTTTATTATCTATTCACAGCGTCAGTGCATTGCAGGTAATTATTTATTGAGCGGAAACCGTTTCATTAAATGGTTTTTGGAATTGAATAATTATTTAGCTAGTATAGAATTGATTTAATTATGGTGCTTGACAAATAATTGTTTATTGAACAGTAACAATATCATTAAACCTTTTCTTGGAATGGAATATTGTTCAACTAATATGGAATTGATTTAATTACTGTGCATTGTAGGTAATTATTCATTCAGCACTAAAGGTTTTTCTTAGAATTGCATATTGTTTAGTTACTATGGAATAGAGCTTAGAGTCTTTACTTTTAGGCATCTATTGCTTTATCATTTTGTTTGGGTAACTCCCTGAATGGAGGAAAAGCAAGTCCTTACTACAATGAAGATGTATGTATAAAGGTTATATTTATTGGCATCTTAAACCATATACCCACCACAAGCCTGGCTATATGGTAGGTTCATTTAAAATGATTTAATGAATAACAATATGTCTACCTTGACTTGGCATAGCATGTAAGTTAATGATCAGCGTATTTAGGATATGTATTAAGAAGCTGACGATGTTATAAATGAATTGTTATGTTTCTAAGGTATCTTTACACATGCACCTATATTTTATCGGTAAGGTGGTGAGGAGTAATAAATGTGTATAATTTGGTTGTTCATAAACTAACTGTGGATGATGTCTACATGCTAACCTTGCAGGCTTCACCGATATTTACAATTGACATGCCTTACAATAGAGAAATCTGCCTAAGTATGTAAGTTGTGCTCAAAAGGGTAAGGAATAACTTTCTGTATGGTTTACAAGGTTACATGATTCATGAATGAATGCAAACTAGGAAAATATGATAGTTGATTATTTGGGTTATCCATAATATGATAAATTGACACCCATAGAGTGCTTGCAGGAATGGAAAAATTATGGCCATGAGAGAAGGCTAAAGCTCTAGGACTACGATGAGTTAAATCTCATGTGCATAAAGTTATCACCACGGGGAGTGGTGATGGAGGTAGTGGTTAAAATCTACCTTGTTTTCCCCCGGGCCAGCGAGGGACCATTATGCATTCTGGGGACGCCTAGATGTAAGACATTTGGTTAAGACTCATTCCGCACACATTAGAGGACTGTCACATGAGTGGGGGACTCTGTGAAGAGAATAACCTCTAGGCGCTGTGGAGGTGTGCGAGAACGAAGTGCCTCAGCTTGGTGAAGCACCCTGAAGAGCACACAAAGGAGATACGCCTAAGAGGGGTACAGGGTATCGTCCTTGTGTTGGGTGGCTTGAATTGGCACTTGATGTGCTGGGATGAAGGAACATCCAGAGAAAAGAATAATGACAAAGCACCCTGAATAGCACAAAAGGAGATACACGAAGGGTTGGTATCGTCCTTGTGTTGGGTGGCTTGAATCGGTACTGGGAGTACTGTTAGCACTTGGTGTGCTGGGATGGAGAATATCCAAAGAAAAGAACAATGCTGGAAAAGGTATGTGCATTATAAAGTAATTTGTTCATTTATTGAAAAATAGAACTAACAGGTATATTGGAACCACTACGGGTTATGGAAACTGTATAGTGTTGGTTTTCAGAGTTATACATTGTTTCAATGTTGATATTAGCAGACATGCATATTTATGTCGCAATGCAATAACAATCTATGGTTTATGTTTTAAGTTGAATTATAATTTTGAACATGATGTACTGAAGAAAATTGGGCTAGACCTGAACCTGTGCAGGGAGTTGCTAGGCTTGAACAATGAAGACTATGAAGAAGGTAATCCGGTCAAAGAAAAAGCAGGAACACCGAGGACGGTGTTAACTTAAGGGGGAAAGGATGTAATGTCCCTGCTATGTAGCCTTAATTTATTATGATTACAAATGTACATTATACCTACTTCTGGTGAGGATCTCAAGGCCAAGGCCCCACCAGAGGCAAAAGCGTACAGCTTATACAAGTTAACTACCTAAGTTGAAATGCTTAAGAGACGTAGTGCAATGACACAACCTAAAAAAGGGCTAACTAAACCCACCATGGATAGAAACTTGTCCCAACTCAAGACGCCCTAGCATAATACTCAATCCTAGTACAAACAAGCCCAAATAGAGAAGGTTGCAACTTATATTTTCATCAGTACAAAAACGTCAAGGGATTAAATATTTTTGAGAAAGAAACTTGAAGATTTAAATTACAAAGGAGACTATAGGAAGTAGCTTCCTTGAACTTAGGAGATATCATCTTAATAATTAAAATGACATGACATCTACCAAAAATAGTATATAGAGATTCCTAGTATGATTGACGCATATATTGATATACATACTTATGGTATGTCAAAAAAAGATTAATTGGAAACATAGCCCGTTAAGTCAAGCATCATGTGAATGACGTCATGGCAGTTTTATTAACTGTGATTAATCGTAAACTTTAACCTTGTAGAATCACTACCACGCTATTCAATAGGGTGTGATTTTTGTTGTAACCAGAGTATAGCGATTTATGGAGTGAGTTGATTACTCTAAGATTTATAGTAATAAGCATAATAGCATGTGTATTATGCTAAAAAGACCACATAGGCAAAAGGGGAAAAATATAGAAATATCTCACTCAAGGGCTGGTCGATAGATGGGGAATAGTTATTGGCCCATGAAGTTATCCTTTTTTTTCGTGAGGTATTTTAGTATCTAATTAGCCACTTAATGGCATGTAGGCAACATAAAAGGATTTTTGATAAAAACTGACAGTTTAAGAAAAATCTGCTCGGCGAGTTACCAGGGCTTCATTTTTGCTGTCAGGCATATCCTTGTAATGAGGGGGGGCGCCTCCTTAGAAATGGAAACATACTAAGTAATTCAAGAAGGCAGCAGATCTACCTTAGAGGAGGCAGCAGCTCTACCTTAGAGGCTCTACACCTTCGCGAATTGGGGAAGGAGGAATTTCTATGATAGAACACATGCAGCTCTGCGATCTGGACAACGGGCAGCGATAAATGGCGAGATGCAAGTTAGAAATCAGGGCAACTCCAGTAGCCAAAGTTTCATCTAGGTAATGTTATTTTGATTCCAGGTTGAAATATTCCTAGATCATGTTTTCTTTTTGGGATTTAATTTACCCACACGGTTTTGCACTCTGAGTCTTGGCTGCGTTTAGATCTAATATTTTGTTTGCTAGTGGCTTACTATCTTGGACGTTCCAATATATATGATTACCCACCTATGTACTGAGAACAAGTTGTTTGACATCCTCTCGTGTCTTCCGAACCTGCTTTTTCATTATGTTTTGGTTCTTTGACCTTAACATCCCGAAAACCGGCCGCTGTTTGTATTCTGATTGCTTTCTGTATCTAAACCGTTCCTGTAAATGGCGTTTTTTAAAAAAATATGAAAACATGGTTATTTTAGGTTTATTTATTTATTTTCATCTAGTAGCTGCTCCATTTTTCTTTGTTTAGAGTGCACAGGGATTTTCTCTGTTTAGCGTGCACATGGATCGATCTCATGGCCATACCTTGTGAAACGGTGATTTTGTTTTGTATCTGGTTGTCTACTGAGCTTGGCCAGAAGTTCAAAACCTGCATGGACCTTTGGGATTTTTGTTTTTTATTTTGTGTGTTATTTTTGTGAGGGAGGGGATTTTGGTTCTTATTTGGTGGGCTCATGCTACATTAAGTTGTGAAGATCAGTAGTTGTATATCCACAACCCCAGGTGATCCTTTTTGTGTGTGCACACGTGCGAGGGTCAATACAAGCCTGCATGCTTCACCTCTGAATTGGAAAGGCTTGCATTGGAACCAAGTTGATTTATTTCTTTGAACAAAAACATGTATAGAGTCATTGCACTGCAAATAGAGGACTTCCTTTAGCTTAGGTTCTAGGTCCCACCTAACCTCATCGCTTTGAAATTCATTATTATGTCTGGATGTTACATTTACATCTCTGTGCCTACTCCTTTATGAAAGTGTAGGAATAAATTCTATGACACTTTTTTGGATATTCTCAGCATTATGGATTTAAAGTAACCAGTATAATGACCGAAAAATGCCACCCCTTCTATGGTAAAGAGATCTATTAATAGGACCATTACATAAGCTTATATTTTAGAATGTTATGTTTTGCAAAGGGTAATTATGTTTTCTGTGTAAAAAATAAATATGTATACTGGAGTAAAATATCCTCTTGCGAAGTATGAAAATACTAATTGTTTAATAGAAGTAGTACCCATGGCAGGTCAAGAACAGGAAATCATTTGACTTATAACCCTTAGGTTTTTGTATAAGGTCGTCATTCATAGACAACAACGGATTCCATACTAGAATGTTATAGTTAAAGACAAGGATCTCTTGATGATTGTAAGATCGTTACAAAGGCCCTACAAAGAGGCAAATTGTACTGTTGAATGTGTCTCTCTGTGAAGAGAATCACAATAAGAAAGATGGCACTGGTTGTGCCGCCACTTGTAATATTTTCTCTCTGATAAGAATGAAAGAACTAGAAAATGATTGGTGGTTGTAGCCTCGTGGACGAGGTGAACCACGTGAAAATGGTTGTCTCATTCTTTGTTTTTATTATGTGCATGTCTTATTTTGTTATATGAAGATGTTAGTATGAATGAAATATAAATGCTTATTGGTGGAACAGGTTATTAATCATGTTTTTTGCAGACACCTAAATCGCAAATACACCACTTAACACATTAAGGTACATGAGGTATTTTACAAAGGGAGTAGTTGTTGTCTGAGTTTTACACCACACTGGTTGAGTTCTATATTCAGGAATTTTTGCGGGGTTTTCTCCCTTGTGGTTTTCCCAAGTAAAATGTCTATGTTCTTGTGTTCTTATGTTTTTGTGCATGTTGTTCTTTCAATGATCTTCCAGTGGCTAATTGTTTTAAGATATCATCTAAGCAATTATAAATAAAAATCAACATGGTATCATACCACCTTGAAAGGAGACACTGCACAACTAGGGTTTGTTGTTCTTAACAAAACCCTCAACATATCAACCAGAAAAGAGGGCTCCTCCAACTCGCCTCTGAAGGGCACATCTTTCTATGGTGACAGAACTGAATTCCAAGAATTTTCAATTTTAGACCTGCTACTGCTACCGGGACAAACTAGGGTTTCAGTTTTCCCAGGGTTTCATAATCAATCTCAGAAAAAGGAAGATATAGTCTACCTCTTCTCAGGAGGGCACATATTCTCGACCACTTAGCTCCACCTGTGATCCCAAGAGAAATTAATAGGAAGATGACCCTAAGAAATCAAATCAGAAGTGTAAGAGCTCATAAGTCAGAGACTATGAAATATTACTTTACAAGAGTATCTCAAATAAAGGATCAATTAGAAGCCATTGGTGACATGGTTAAAGAAGAAAAGAATCAGAAGTTGTAATGACAACTTTGTATGGCCTTCCAGGAGATTGGGAAGCTTTCAACCGAGGAATTTGTTCTAGGAGGAAACTAACCAAATTCCGGAAGTTATGGGAAGAGTGTGTCTAAGAAGAAGAGAGGATAGCAGCTAGAGAAGAAAAAATAAATGACAATGAGGATCAAGACTTAACTTCCCATAACAAAGGAAAAAGAAAGAGTCATGACCATCTTCCTAGGAATCGAGGGTTTAAAAGACCCAAGAGATATTTCTCAAGATTTGAATGCTACAACTGTCACAAGTTAGGAAACATTGCAATTAACTGTAACATGAAAGAAGAAAGAATCAAGAATATGGGAAGGTTTCAATCTCATACTGCTGAAGATAGTGATCGAGAAGAAGAAGAGGAAACAGAGAAGGATGAAAATTCCAATGAAGAGTATGTTCTGATCTCTTCCCTAACCAAATCAGTCTCACCAAGAAATGATACCTACCTGATTGATAGTGGTGCCTCCAAGCACATAATTGGTTTCAAGGATTCACTCTCATGCTGTCACATGCCCCAATTTTTCAAAAAAATAATTTTATATTATTTGAGGAACAATATGTTAAATTTTATGCTAAGTTGTAATTGATGACCCAGTGGGGTCAAGGATATTTAATATAAATTCTGAATATTTTATTTATAAATAAATAAAGGAGGAGACAACAGCTTAGGAGAGCTGTTAAAAGAGTGTTTACTGGTCAAATTGGTGGAGGATACTGGGTGGAGAACAAACTGACATGTGGTACCATCCTCAAACCACTTCCCAACTGTTGCAGGTGGCAACCTCCCTACATTTGTGGTCATGATTCCCCAAGAAAGTGGAATCACAGCAGGTGGCTCAATTAATGAAAATTGACCCAAAATACCTAGGCATCTTTATAAAAATTCCCATTGAAGAGAACTGAAGCTGCTCATTCTAGAGAGGTGATAATTTAGGGTGAATGAATGTACTTCAGAGAAATTCAATGGAGGGGAAATCTGGAAAGTGTTTGAGGGGATAATTGCTATATAGCTATCCGGCATTGTCGGGTGAACACATATTATTACCAATCATTTATACTTATAACTAATGATAATGTTTTTGGTATCGTATCATTGTCATATACGATAACATTGCAATGAACCTTTTGGTGAAACGATATATTCAATACAGCTAATAGTATGGTTTTATAATAAATCATTTCTTATCATCGCTTTTCGATAATACTACAATCATTCAACTATGAAAGTGTATGTGTATATTGCTATCATTTGCATTTGATCACATTAATATCTATCTTTTGTAAAAGTATATATATGGAGATCAAGATTGGAGTTATGCCCTTGACCTTTAGTCAATAGCACTCCTAATGATTCTTCATACAAACCTTGTATGAAAGGAATAATGTTATGTTTAGAATTAGTGTATGAAAAATCAAAGTTGGTAAGGTCATTATCTTTAGTTCAACTTTATGTAAGTAAATGTTAGGTAGTATTTCTACACTTGCATAACTCTTACAAATACATAAAGTCGACAATGTAATGGTTGGAAGACTTCTTGGAAGTTAGTGTTCTTTTGGTTTCCATAAAGAACCAAGCTCTTAAGAAACCAAACCAGTATTTAGACTACACTTGGTAATTACAAGGTAGTAAGACTATCTAGGGTTAAAGGTAAAATCACTCAGTAATATTATTAAGTGATATGGTAATATAATTTTTACTACAATACTTGTGACATGGTGAAACTTAGGAAATCGAAATTATAGCTTGATGACTAGTAGTGCAAGTAGACAATTATAACTGTTTATAAATAAACAGGCTGATAATCTTCACTACTAGAGCTGAATTAAAAGTAGACCTATGTGATCAATTGTAAAAATTTTCTTTTGAAGGTCTTAAAATTTATACTCGTGCTTATAAAGCAGCACATTGAACATTAGACATAGTAATAATAGTAAATTCATGCTTCAGTCAAAGTGTTTCTATATTAAATCATGAGTCCTATGCTCATCAGTAAAACTTGTGAGTAACTTGGCATATAATATCAAAAAGAAAACTTAAGTAGAACTCATGCTGGTAAAAGGCACTAGTATATTAAGGACATTGGTCTTTACGACTAACTTAGAATACTGTCATAGATTCAAAACAGCAAAGGAAGTACCTTACCTCATAGGATCCTTAATATCTATTGATCAATTTATGCTCTAGCATTTTTATTATGCTAAGAAGTACTTATTGACTTAACGCAAAAACAAACTCTTGTTCAAAAATTTACCTGCTGAACCTATAAGAACCAGAAATCTAGCTGGGTTAGCAATTGCTAAGTAAGCCCCAGTTTAGAACATAGCTTCTCACCTACTGCTCAAAAGAAGATCATCAGTATAGCTAGAAGCAACTAAATGCAGTTCATTTACAACACATATAAAAATTAAAATGGTATTATTTTCTATGTGTTTGAAGTTAATCACTACATATTGTTAACTGTTTCATTTTTCCGCTAGCCGCTAGTAGTTATTAAACTGCAACTTTAGACATTTTATGTTACATTAAAAATTCTAAATTTTTTTGAAAATTCGGGGTTATGACATGTGGTATCAGAGAACAAGGTTCAAACACTAGGCCTTGATGAAGCTCAACTTGCTTATGTGAAACAGTGAATTTAAATCATTCTACTTATGTTGTTTTCTTTTAATGTTATTCAACAGAGAAATTTGTTTCTGAGTTTAACAACAGGTATGGAAAGACTGGAGGAATATGCAGAAGAGGAATCTCCCTTTACTGAACAAGAAAACTTACAAAGAGACCCTATACAAGAATACATAACCACTAATTCCTCAAAACTTTTACAAACAGTAAAATAATTAAAATCTGAAATGGAATCTGTTTAAAAAGAAATGAGAGGATTCTGAGAGCTCGGGAGGAGCTGAATCAAATCCTAACAGAAAGATTTCAAACTGAGGGAAGGGGTAAAAGAGCTAATTCAGAATATATAAGTTACCAACATAAGTATAAAAATATTAAACAGACTAAAAATGAAAGTTGCTCATCTTCTGAAGTGTTTGGTGATCAACGTAATTTTCATTCTACTAGTGAGATAGTAGTGAGGATAACCACTAGACCAGAAAGAGAAAATATAAACCATATGAAGAAATTTCTCGAGAGTTTAAAAAGATCAAACCTCCAACCTTTAATGGGAAAATTGAGAAGGGGGAGGAAGCAGAATCATGGTTATCTGGGATGAAGAAGTACTTTTAGATTTATAACTATTCTAACCAATTAAAGGCTAGAATGGCTATCTATAATCTTTCAGGGAAAGTTGATATATGGTGGCAAGATTTAAAGAGAGTGAAAGGAATAAAAGAGAAGAACATAAACTGGAGTACCTTCAAGAAATACTTTAAAAAGAAATTTTGATCTGAACAGTACTATGAATAAAGAGCTAAAGAATTCTATGAGCTTAAACTAGGTACAATGACTATGAAAGATTTGAACCATAAGTTTCTAAGTATGGTTAGGTATGTGCCATACCTTTTAGATGAAAAACCAA
Organism: Pseudotsuga menziesii; assembly: GCA_001517045.1. Taxonomy (NCBI): domain Eukaryota; kingdom Viridiplantae; phylum Streptophyta; class Pinopsida; order Pinales; family Pinaceae; genus Pseudotsuga; species Pseudotsuga menziesii. The sequence continues at coordinate 130,412 of LPNX010827376.1, read as the reverse complement.
AAGCACAGTAGTTTCTCAGTTGTCTACCTTATCACATAAAGGATAGGATTGAGTATGACAATCCGAAAAATCTGGAAGAAGCTATGAGGAAAACCAATTTATGTTATGAATAGAATAGGACAACGAAGTGTATGGCCAATTGAAAGGCCAAAAATAATAATAATTATGATCAAAAGAAGAAATAGTTTATGCCCAATCAGAATTCTAAAAATAATAAGGCCAGAAATTTTTCTAATAAGAATTTCCAAGGGAATAAGAATAATTCACCAAACAATCAGAACAAACAAAAGAGTAAAGAGTCTGCTAATAATCATGGTAATTACATGAAAAACTTTGAGCGAAAAGAACCCATAAAGTGCTGGGAGTGTAATGGCCCACATTATGACTCAGTCTGTCCTAATCGGAGAAATATTGTCAGTAATATCCATACAATACAGGAGGAGATGACTGTGGGAGATTTAGCGAGGACTATGCCCAGGATCAATGCAGCCTTGGAGAATCGACAAGCAGACTATCAAACTTCCATGGTGGAAGTAGAAGGTAAGATAAAAAAAGCACCCATAGCTATTTTAATTGATCTAGGAGCTAGTTTAAGTTATATTTCACCTCATTTGGTAGAAAAATGTAAACTTCCTGTTGAAAAGTTTGTAAGTTCTTGGTTGGTTCAATTAGCTACTGGTGCAAAGAGGAAGGTAACTAGTTTTGTAAGGAATTGTGCAGTAGTTATGGATCAATTTGAAACTTTTGTAAAGCTTAATGTACTACCTCTGGGTTCTTATGACATACTCATCGGTATGGATTGGTTAGAGCAGCATAGGGTGATTTTGAATTTCTATGACAAAACCTTTACTTGTCTAAATAATGATGGAAAACCAATAAGCGTAAAGGGAATCCCTAGAAAAACAACTCAAAGGCATATTTCTGCTTTGTAGCTCAAGAGAGATATTAGGAAAGGTTGTAAGGCTTATGGAGTAATAGTAACTAATGAGGAAAATATAAATAATACATATAAATTAAAATTGGAGGATGTACTAGTTTTAAAAGAGTATGTAAATGTATTTTCGGAAGAAATTATGGGACTGCCTCTGAAAAGGGAACTCGATTTTACCATTGAGCTAGTAGCTGGTGCAATACCGACCTCAAAGGCCCCTTATCGGATGAACATACTTGAACTTAATGAACTTAAGTCACAATTAAAAGAACTTATTGACATCTATGTCTCCCTGGGGGGCACCTGTCATCTTCGTTAAGAAAAATGACGAAACTCTACGACTTTGTATAGATTACAGTCAGTTGAATAAGATAACTATTAAAAATAGATACCCGTTGCCTCGCATATATGATATGTTTTATCAACTACGTGGAGCTACGGTGTTTTCAAAAACTGATTTGCGGTCTGGATATCACCAAGTTAGGATTAAAGATGAAGATATTTTTTAGACAGCTTTTAGGACTCGGTATGGCTAATTAATGCTCCAGTTGTTTTTATGTGTCTAATGAATAAATATCTAGACATATGTGTTTGTGGTCGTGTTTATTGATGACATATTCGAAATATGACATAATCGATCCTTGATGGGAATTACCAGTTATTACCGGAGGTTCATTGAAGGGTTTTCAAGGATCACAAATCCGATAACCTCCTTGCAGAAAAAGGGAAAGAAATTTGATTGAAATCAGAAGTGCGAGGACAGTTTTAAAAAGTTAAAAACTTTATTAACTAGTGCACCTATTTTAAGAATAGTTGATCCAAATAAGGATTTTGTAGTGTGTACTAACGCCTGCAATGATGGTTTAGGTGGAGTATTGACTCACGAAGGGCATGTTATCGCCTATGAGTCTAGGAAATTAAAAATTCATGAAAAGAATTATGCAACTTATGACCTGGAATTAGCTGCTGTCATACATGCTCTAAAGATGTGGTGTCATCATTTAATTGGAAGAAAATTTATTCTAATGACAGATAATAAAGGACTAAAATATTTGTTAGATCAACCTAATCTGAATGCTAGACAAGCTAGGTGGCTAGCTTTTCTAAGTGAGTATACTTTAGAAATTCAGCATATTAAAGGGAAAGAAAATAAAGTTGATGATGCATTAAGTAGAAATGCAAGGCTGAAATTTACAATAGTCATCATCACTTATACAACAGATCTGGGAGAACAGCTTAAAGTAGGGTTAGAACAAGATGAAATTTACCAAAAATTACAAGCAAAAATGAAAGAAAATCCAACAGAGAGTTTAAGTAAAGGGTACAGCTTGAATGAAAAAGGATTTTTACTATATAAAGACAGAATGTATGTACCTAATGTACCTAAAGTTAAGTTATTAATTTTAGAAGAAATCCATAAAACTCTATACTCAGGCCATCTAGGTTATCAAAAGACTATAACTATGTTAAGAAAATAATATTTTTGGCCAAGCATGAAGACTGAAATGGCAGAATATATCGCTAGATGTTTTGAATGTCAGCAAGTAAAAAATGAACATCAACACTTAGCTAGATTACTTCAGCCATTGCCCATTCCTAGCTGGAAATGGGAAATAATTAGTCTTGATTTTGTTACTGGACTACTTAAAAATCAGAATTTAAATTATTCTATAATGGTATTAGATGATAAATTAAGTAAAGCAGCCCATTTTATACCTGTAAAACTACGTATAAAGCTGCAAACATAGCTGATATCTTTTTAAAGTAAATTTTCTGACTGCATGGGAAACTGAAAGTTATAATCTCGTATTAGGACCCTAAATTTATAGATAACTTTTGGAAATATCTGTTTAAAGGATTAAACACTACACTAAATTTTAGTACTTCATTCCATCCTCAAACTGATGGACAGACTGAAAGAGTAAATCAAGTACTAGAAGATTTACTAAGAATGTATGTAAAAGATCAACCAGGTAAATGGGAGGATTATTTGCATCTGGTAGAATTTGCTTACAATAATAATTATCAAGCTTCAGCTAGATTTAGTGCTTTCAAAATCTTGTATGGAAGGAAGTGTAACACTACTATATCTTGGAGTAATCTGGTGGATAGATTAGTATTAGGTCCTCAATTATTGAAAGAAATGGAAGAAATTGTAAAGCAGGTGCAAGGTAATCTAAAAATTGCACAAGATCGACAGAAAAGTAAAGCAGACCTTAAAATAACTCCAAAAGAGTTTCAGGTAGGTGAACATGTGTTCATCAAGGTGAGACCCAAAAAGAGCTCTCTAACGTTGGGTAGTTGTGCAAAACTAGTGCCTCGTTGATGTGGTCCTTTTGAAATACTTCTTAGGATTGGACAGGTAGCTTATTAGTTATCCTTACCACCAAATTTAAGAGTTCATAATGTTTTTCACATTTCTGTATTAAAGAAATATGTTCATGATGCTACTCATGTTGTTAACTGGAATGATGTACAGGTGGAATAAGAAGGAGATTTTCTGGTGGAACCGGACTGTATCCTTAAGCAGAGGGAGATCACACTTCAGAACCACACCATTGGTCAGGTGAAGGTGCAATGGAAGCACCTTAGTCCAAAGGAAGCCACCTAGGAATTGGAAAGTCATATGCGGGATGCATATCCAATTCTGTTCCAGGGGAATTCTGAGGACGAGGAATAAATAACATCGAGGATGATGTTATAATTTAAGGGGGTGTGTATGTCACATGCCCCAATTTTTCAAAAAAAAAAAATTATATTATTTGAGGAACAATATGTTAAATTTTATGCTAAGTTGTAATTGATGAACCTGCGGGGTTAAGGATATTTAATGTAAATTCTGAATATTTTATTTATAAATAAATAAAGGAGGAGACAACAGCTTAGGAGAGCTGTTAAAAGAGTGTTTACTGGTCAAATTCGTCAGGGTGAATGAATGTACTTCAGAGAAATTCAATGGAGGGGGAATCTGGAAAGTGTTTGAGGGGATAACTGCTGATTGACCTAGTTGCAAATTTTAAGTTGAAGATCATACTACTAAGAGCATAGTGTTTTTACTGAGGTATTGAACTAGTGAGTTGTCAGAGAGTTCTATAGTTGCATTCTCCACCCAGTTCTCAGCCAAGAAGACTAGGAATAGGCTCAGGGGTCCTGAGGAAGCGTTGTTTGAGTGCTCTCTAGGAGATTGGTAGGGAGGAACGGCCTCCTAAAGCTGTTGTCGTCTTGTCCTCAACAGGTTCTATGTTATTTATTTTACCGTCTTAGTTAAATAAGTCTTAGTTTAGATATTACATGAATGTAATTAGTTCTAAGTTTGTAAATTGTTGAGTTAGTATTCTTATTAGACTGTTAATAGAAATGAAAATGATCTAGGAAAATAATGAAATAGAAAGGATTAAAAATTCTAAGCTGTGTTTTTCCACACCTGGTTACAGGCCGTACTGTAGCACAGTTAGATGGTTTAAAGTAAATGAGATAATTTTTGTAATGAAGTGAGAATAGAAAATATAAATTTTGTATATGTATGAAAATGAAAATAGAAATTATTTTAATGTCTACAGTACAATGAAGAACAGTGTTATAGTTTATTCTTATTACCGTTTAATTTAGTCTATCTAGATGAAACTACAGGTAAAAGAACTAGTAATATACTTTAGTACCATAGTATTAGTATACTGTTAAGAAATATATTTTTACAGAAAATAATAACTATTATTCAAGAAAATGTGTATACAAATTAATAATTAAACAGTTCTCGAAAATATTAACTTTAAACTTAAAGTATTATTTATTAAAATCCAGATTAGGGTTTTTTTCTTATAAACCCTTATTTATATAAAATAAACAAAGCTCAAAGTTATAAATCTGTTCTCTATAGAGCTCTAAATAGTTAAAAATTACAAAGTAAAAATAAATATATTTATAAGAACTAAACAAATTAACTAAGAATTATATACATTGTGCTTTTAAATAAGTCGACTAAACAAATTAAGTCGAAAGGCTATAATAATTTTTAGAGAACAAAGAAAATACAAACAAGTCATGGCTAAAGAACTGGAGCTACCCAGCAACATGCAAGGGTTTTTAGCAACAAAGTTAAGTAATAATAAAAACTGAGTATCTAAACATTGGAGGAACTGAAGCCATTCTTCCCTTCAAATTATAACCCCTTCCCATTAACCATTGCAAGTAGGGAGATGCCACCTTAAACCGAGGCTTACCCGTCTTGGCTATAAAGTCAACCAAAGTTGGAGAGGTTTCTTTCGAGCCCGAAGCCAAACTGCAACTTGCAAGAGAAAAACTGAATTCCTTAGTTAGATGTTGTTTCATTATACAAAAAATTATTTAGAAATTAACAATGATAGAAAGGTAAATATATTACCTATAAGTAAGAAGTATAGAGCCAAGGAGGTGACTAAACCTGTTCGAGAAACTCCACCATGAAGAAAGAAACCCTCATGCTAACCTGTGACAGAGGAAATGAGGTTCATATTCCAAACTCTCACCGATGATGGAGCAAGTCACGAGCAAGGGCAAGGTAACACCATGGCCAGAACTCAAAACTACTGATAGAGTAAAACCCACTCTCGTGGCGTTCCAGTACTTTCATAAAGAAACCAAGAAACAAACTGTGAATCCATTAACTCGGGCATAAACATTATAGCACTACACTACACCCCAAACGAAGCTGTCAAATGTAAACCAGCGAGCCTCTCATGGCCACGAAGAAACCCAAATAGTGCAGAGACAAACCCTCGAAGGAGAATGAAGAAGATAAAGTTTCTTTGTGAGCTTTTAAATCAACTAGTGCATGGTGGAGACTCATCCACGTGCCCATCGAAATTTTTAGTCAGCAGTGGGTCGATCCATATAGTTATCATGTACTGTCGGGTGAACACATATTATTACCAATAATTTATACTTATAACTAATGATAATGTTTTTGGTATCGTATCATTGTCATATAGGATAACATTGCAATCAACCTTTTGGTGAAATCATATATTCAATACAGCTAATAGTATGGTTTTATAATAAATCATTTCTTATCATTGCTTTTCGATAATACTACAATCATTCAATTGTGAAAGCATATGTGTATATTGTTATCATTTGCATTTGATAACATTAATATCTATCTTTTGTAAAAGTATATATATGGAGATCAAGATTGGATTTATTCCCTTGACCTTTAGTCAATAGCAATCTTAATGATTCTTCGTACAAACCTTGTAATAAAGGAATAATGCTATGTTTAGAATTAGTGTATGAAAAATCAAAGCTCGTAAGGTCATTATCTTTAGTTCAACTTTATGTAACTAAATGTTAGGTATTAGTTCTACACTGGCATAACTCTTACAAATGCATAAAGTCGACAGTGTAATGGTTGGAAGACTTCTTGGAAGTTAGTGTTCTTTTGGTTTCCATAATGAACCAAACTCTTAAGAAACCAAACCAGTATTTAGACTACACTTGGTAATTACAAGGTAGTAAGACTATCTAGGGTTAAAGGTAAAATCACTTAGTAATATTATTAAGTGATATGGTAATATAATTTTTACTACAATACTTGTGACATGGTGAAACTTAGGAAATCGAAATTATAGCTTGATGACTAGTAGTGCAAGTAGACAATTATATTTGTTTATAAATAAATAGGCTGATAATCTTCACTACTAGAGCTGAATTAAAAGTAGACCTATGTGATCAATTGTAAAGTTTTTCTTTGAAGGTTTTAAAATTTATACTCATGCTTATAAAGCAGCATATTGAACATTAGACATAGAAATAGCAATAAATTCATGCTTCAGTCAAAGTGTTTCTATATTAAATCATGAGCCCTATGCTCATCAGTAAAACTTGTGTGTAACTTGGCATTTAATATCAAAAAGAAAACTTATGTAGAACTCATGCTGGTAAAAGGCACTAGTATATTAAGGACATTGGTATTTACGAGTAACTTAAAATACTGTCATAGATTCAAAAACCGCAAAGGAAGTACCTTACCTCATCGTAGCCTTGATCTCTATTAATCAAGTTATGCTCTAGCATTTTTATTATTCTAAGAAGTACTTCTTGAATTAACGAAAAAACAAACTCTTGTTCAAAAACTTACCTGCTGAACCTGTAAGAACCAGAAATCTAGCTGAGTTAGCAATCGTAAAGTAAGCCCCAGTTTAGAACATAGTTTCTCACCTACTTGTTTAAAGCAGATCATCAGTACAGCTAGAAGCAACTGAATGCAGGTTATTTACATAACATATCAAAATTAAAATGGTATTAGTTTTTATGTGTTTGAAGTTAATCACTACATATTCTTAACTGTTTCATTTTTCTGCTAGCCGCTAGCAGTTATTAAACTACGACTTTAGACATTTTATGTTACATTAAAAATTTTAAATTTTTGTGAAAATTTGGGGTTATGACATGCGGTATCAGAGCACAAGGTTCAAACACTAGGCCTTAATGAAGCTCAACTTGTTTATATGAAACAGTGAATTCAAATCATTTCATTGATATTGTTTTCTTTTAATGTTATTCAATAGAAAAAATTTGTTTCTGAGTTTAACAACAGGTATGGAAATACTGGAGGAATATGTGGAAGAGGAATCCCCCTTTACTGAACAAGAAAACTTACAAAGAGACCCTATACAAGAAGACATAACCACTAATTCCTCAGAACGTTTACAAACAGTAGAAGAATTAAAATATGAAATGGAATCTGTTAGAAAAGAAAATGAGAGGATTTCGAGAGCTTAGGAGAAGTTGAATCAAATTCTAACAGAAATATTTCAAACTGAGGGAAGGGGTAAAAGAGATAATTCATAAGATATGAATTACCAACATAATTATAAAAAGATTAAACAGACTAAAATTGAAAGCAGCTCATCTTCTGAAGTGTTTGGTGATCAACATAATTTTCATTCTATTAGTGATAGTAGTGAGGATAACCACTATACCAGAAAGCGAAAATGTAAACCATATGAAGAAATTTCTGGAGATTTTAAAAAGATCAAACCACCAACCTTTAATGGGGAAACTGAGAAGGGGGAGGAAGCAGAATCATGGTTATCTGGGATGAAGAAGTACTTTCAGATTTATATCTATTCTAACCAATTAAAGGTTAGAATGGCTATCTATAATGTTTCAGGGAAAGATGATATATGGTGGAAAGATTTAAAGAGAGTGAAAGGAATAAAAGAGAAGAACATAAACTGGAGTAGCTTCAAGAAGTACTTTAAAAAGAAATTTTTATCTGAACAGTACTATGAAGAAAGAGATAAATAATTCCATGAGCTTAAACTAGGTACAATGGCTATGAAAGATTTGAAACGTAAGTTTTTAAGTCTGGTTAGGTATGTGCCATACCTTGTAGATGAAAAACCAAAGGTACAGTGGTTTCTTAGCTGTCTACCTTATCACAAAAAGGATAGGATTGAGTATGATAATCCAAAAACTCTGGAAGAAGCTATGAGGAAAGCCAATTTTTGTTATGAACAGAATAGGAAAAAGAAGAGTATGGCCAACTAGAAGGCTAAAAAGAGTAATAATTATGATCAAAAGAAGAAAGAGTTTGTGCCCAATCTGAATTCTAAAAATAATAAGGCCAGAAATTTTTTTAATAAGAATTTCCAAGGGAATAAGAAAAATTCACCAAACAATAAAAACAATCAAAAGAGTAAAGAGTCTGCTAATAATCATGGTAATTACATGAAAAAATTTGAACGAAAAGAGCCCATAAAGTGTTGGGAGTGCAATGGCCCAAATTATGCCTCAGTCTATCCTAATCAAAAAAGCGTTGTCAGTAATATCCATACAATACAGGAGGAGATGACTGTGGGAGATTTAGTGAAGACTATGCCCATGATCAATGCAGGCTTGGAGAATAGACAACTAGACTATCAAACTTCCATGGTGGAAGTAGAAGGTAAGATAAACCAAACACCCATATCTATTTTAATTGATTCAGGAGCTAGTTTAAGTTATATTTCACCTCATTTGGTAGAAAAATGTAAAGTGCCTGTTGAAAAGTTTGTAAGTTCTTGGTTGGTTCAGTTAGCTACTGGTGCAAAGACGAAGGTAACTAGTTTTGTAAGGAATTGTGCAGTAGTTATGGATCATTTGTAAACTTTTGTAAAGCTTAATGTACTACCTCTGGGTTCTTATGACATACTCATCAGTATGGATTGCTTAGAGAAGCATAGGGTGATTTTGAATTACTATGACAAAAACTTTACTTGTATAAATAATGATGGAAAACCAATAAGCATAAAGGGAATCCCTAGAAAAACAACTGTAAGGCAAATTTATTCTCTACAGCTCAAGAGAGCTATTAGGAAAGGTTGCAAGGCTTGTGCAGTAATAGTAACTAATGAGAAAAATATAAATAATACATATAAATTAAAATTGGAGGATGTACCAGTTTTAAAAGAGTATACAGATGTATTTCCAGAAGAAATTTCGGGACTACCTCCGAAAAGGGAACTCGATTTTACCATTGAGGTGGTACCTGGTGCAGTACCCAGCTCAAAGGCCCCTTATCGGATGAACATACTTGAACTTAATGAACTTAAGTCGCAATTAAAAGAACTTATTGACAAGAAGTATATTCGACCCAGTGTGTCTCCCTGGGGGGAACCTGTCATCTTCGTTAAGAAAAAGGACGAAACTCTACGACTTTGTATAGATTACCGTCAATTGAATAAGATGACTATTAAAAATAGATACTCGTTTCCTCGCATAGATGGTCTGTTTGATCAACTACATGAAGCTACGGTGTTTTCAAAAATTGATTTGTGGTTTGGATATCACCAAGTTAGGATTAAAATTGAAGATATTTTTTAGACAGCTTTTAGGACTCTATATGTCCATTACGAGTTTGTCGTATTTCCTTTCGGGCTAACTAATGCTCCAATTGTTTTTATGTGTCTAATGAATAATGTAATGCATAAATATCTGGACAAGTTTGTGGTCGTGTTTATCGATGACATCTTAATCTATTGGAAATTTGAAGAAGAGCATAAAGAATATTTAAATATAATTTTGCAGGAGTTGCGAGATCATCAACTCTTTGCAAAGTTTAGTAAATGCGACTTCTTTAAGGATAAAATCTAGTACTTATGACATGTGGTGACTAAGGAAGGAATTTCGGTGGATCTCGAAAATATAAAGGCGATTGAAGATTGGCCAGTTCCTAAATACGTAACTGATGTTCGATCCTTCATGGGAATTACCGATTATTACCGGAGGTCATTGAAGGGTTTTTGAGAATTGCAAATCCGATAACCTCCTTGCAAAAAAAGGGAAAGAATTTGATTGGAATTAGAAGTGCGAGGATGGTTTTAAAAAGTTAAAAACTTTATTAAGCAGCACACCTATTTTAAGAATAGCTGATCCAAATAAAGATTTTGTAGTGTGTACTGACGCTTGCAATGATGGTTTAGGTGGAGTATTCACTCAAGAAGGGAATGTTATCGCTTATGAGTCTAGGAAATTAAAAATTCATGAAAAGAATTATGCAACTTATGACCTGGAATTAGGTGATGTCATACATGCTCTAAATATGTGGCGTCATCATTTAATTGGAAGAAAATTTAGTCTAATGACAGATAATAAAGGACTAAAATATTTGTTAGATCAACCTAATCTGAATGCTAGACAAGCTAGGTGGCTAGCTTTTCTAAGTGAGTACGATCTTGAAATTCAGCATATTAAAGGGAAAGAAAATAAAGTTGTTGATGCATTAAGTAGAAATGCAAGGCTGAACTTTACAACAGTTATCAGCACTTATACAACAGATCTGGAAGAGCATCTTACCAAGATGAAATTTACCAAAAATTACAAGAAAAAACAAAAGAAAATCCAACAGAGAGTTTAAGTAAAGGGTACAGCTTGAATGAAAAGGGATTTTTACTGTATAAAGACAGAATGTATGTACCTAATGTACCTAAAGTTAAGTTATTAATTTTAGACTAAATCCATAAAACTCCATACTCAGGACATCCGGATTATCAAAAGACTATAACTATGTTAAGAAAAGAATATTTTTAGCTAAACATGAAGACTGAACTAGCAGAATATATCGCTAGATGTTTTGAAGGTGAACAAGTCAAAACTGAACATCAACACCCAGCTGGATTACTTCAGCCATTGCCCATTCATAGCTGGAAATGGGAAATAATTAGCCTTGATTTTGTTACTGGACTACCTAAAAATCAGAATTTAAATGATTCTATAATGGTAGTAGTTGATAAATTAAGTAAAGCACCCCATTTTATACCTGTAAAATATACGTATAAAGTTGCAAACATAGCTGATATCTTTTTAAAGCAAATTTTCTGACTACATGGGATACCGAAAGTTATAATCTCATATCGAGACCCTAAATTTATAGGTAACTTTTGGAAATCTGTGTTTAAAGGATTAAACACTACACTAAATTTTAGTACTTCGTTCCATCCTCAAACTGATGGACAGACTGAAAGAGTAAATCAATTACTAGAAGATTTACTAAGAATGTATGTAAAGGATCAACCAGGTAAATGGGAGGATTATTTGCATCTGGTAGAATTTGCTTACAATAATAATTATCAAGCTTCAACCATATTTAGTCCTTTCGAAATATTGGATAAAAGGAAGTGTAACACTCCTATCTCTTGGAGTAATCTGGTGGACAGATTAGTATTAGGTCCTGAATTATTGAAAGAAATTGAAGAAATTTTAAAGCATGAGCAAGGTACTCTGAAAATTGCGCAAGATCGACAGAAAATTCAAGCAGACCTTAAAAGAACTCCAAAAGAGTTTCAGGTAGGTGAACATGTGTTCATCAAGGTGAGACCCAAAAAGAGCTCTCCGAGGTTGGGTAGTTGTGCAAACCTAGCACCTCTTTACTATGGTCCTTTTGAAATACCGTCCATGATTGGATAGGTAGCTTATCAGTTAGCGTTACCAACGAATTTAAGAGTTCATAATGTTTTTCACATTTCTGTATTAAAGAAATATGTTCATGATGCTACTCATGTTGTTAAGTGAAATGATGTACAGGTGGAACCAGAAAGATATTTTCTGGTGGAACCAGATTGTATCCTCAAGCGGAGGGAGATCAAACTTCAGAACTACACCATTGGTCATGTGAAGGTGCAATGGGAGCACCTTAGTCCAGAGGAAGCCGCATGGGAATTGGAAAGTCATATGCAGGATGCATATCCAATTCTGTTCTAGGGGAATTATGAGGACGAGGAATAAATAACATCGAGGACAATGTTATAATTTAAGGGGGTGTGTATGTCACATGCCCCAATTTTTCAAAAAAACAATTTTATATTATTTGAGGAACAATATGTTAAATTTTATCCTAAGTTGTAATTGATGACCCAGTGGGGTTAAGGATATTTAATGTAAATCCTGAATATTTTATTTATAAATAAATAAAGGAGAGGACAACAACTTAGGAGAGCTATTAAAAGAGTGTTTACTTGTCAAATTGGTGGAGGAGACTAGGTGGAGAGCAAACTAACATGTGGCAGCATCCTCAAACCACTTTCGACTATTGCAGGTGGCAACCTCCCTAAATTTGTGTTCATGATTACCCAAGAAAGTGGAATCAGAGTAGGTGGATCAATTAATGAAAATTGACCCAAAAGACCTAGGCATCTTTATAAAAATTCCCATTGAAGAGAGTTGAGGTTGCTCATTCTAGAGAGGTGATCATTCAGGGTGAATGAGTGTACTTCAGAGAAATTCAATGGAGGGGAAATATGGAAAGTGTTTGAGGGGATAACTGCTGATTGATCTAGTTGCATATTTTAAGCTGAAGATCATACTGCTGAGAGTAGAGTGTTTTTACTGAGGTATTGAACTAGTTAGTTGCCAGAGGGTTCTATAGTTGCATTCTCCACCCAGTTCTCAGCCAAGAAGACCAGGAACAGGCTCGGGGGTCCCGGGGAAGCATTGTTTGAGCTCTCTCCAAGATATTGGTAGGGAGGAACGCCCTCCTAAAGTTGTTTTCGTCTTGTCCTCAACAAGTTCTATGTTATTTATTTTACTGTCTTAGTTAAATAAATCTTAGTTTAGATATTACATGAATGTAATCAGTTCTGAGTTGGTAAATTGTTGAGTTAGTATTCTTATTAGACTGTTAATAGAAATGAAAATGATTTTGGAAAATAATGAAATAGAAAGGATTAAAAATTCTAAGTTGTTTTTTTCCACACCTGGTTACAGGCCATACTCTAGCACAATTAGATGGTTTAAAGTAAATGAGATAATTTTTGTAATGAAATGAGAATAGTAAATATGAATTCTGTATGTGTATGAAAATGCAAATAGAAATTATTTTAATGTTTACAGTACAATGAGGAACAATGTTATAGTTTATTCTTATTACTGTTTAATGTAGTCTATCTAGATGAAAATACAGGGAAAAGAATTAGTAATATACTTTAGTACCACAATATTATTATACTGTTAAGAAATATATGTTTATAGAAAATAATAACTATTATTCAAGAAAATGTGTATACAAATTAATAATTAAACAGTTCTGGAAAATATTAACTCTAAACTTAAACTATTATTTATTAAAAACAAAATTAGGGTTTTTTCTTATAAACACTTATTTATATAAAATAAATAGAGTTCAGAGATATAAATATTTTCTCTATAGAGCTCTAAATAGTTAAAAATTACAAAGTAAAAATAAATTTATTTATAAGAACTAAACAAATTAACTACGAATTATATACATTGTGCTTTTAAAAATTTAAAAACCAGACAGGTTACTACTGAAAAACTAAGGGTCAAAACCCTTTTGACTAATTTTTTCAAGTACAAGTTAATCTATATCGAGTTACCTTGCTAACCGAGATTTGAAAATAACCAAGAAATTATAGACTGTGTATTAGACTGATTACAGTCTTATCCTTAAAAACTTTTAAATATATTTACAAACATTTTTAATGTAAATACTTCTTTAACAGGTTAATAAACAACCATACACCTGTAATAGTGAAACCGAAGCATACAAGAAAGAATGCCCAAATAATAACTAATTTAAGAATACATTTACACAAGGGTTCTTTTCCATTAAACCCTAGCTATTATATTCTGGACTGATAAGTATAAAATTATAAATTTTACATTATGACTGAACTATAGTCTTCACATTAACAGTAAAATTACTTCACGAATAGTTGAAGAAGAAAAACCTATTTTATAGTATTATTATAAAAATATCGATTTGAACAAACTGGAGAATCAAAACAGGAGTCAGTTAAAAACCCAAGAGAAAACCCCTTTTTATCTTAAAACCATAGTATGATATTATCAAGCTGAAAGGCTGTAATCATTTTTACAAAACAAAGAAACTACATACAAGTCACGGCTAAAGAGCTGGAGCTACCCAGCAACATGCAAGGGTTTTTAACAAAAAAACTAAGTAATGATAAAAACTAAGTATCTAAACATTGGAGGAACTGAAGCCATGCTTCCCTTCAAACTGTAACTTCTTCCCATTAACCATTGCAAGCAGGGAGATGCCACGTTAAAATGGGGCTTACCCATTTTGGCCATGAAGTCAACCAAAGTTGGAGAGGTTTCTTTCGAGCCCGAAGCCAAACTGCAACCTGCAAGAGAAAAACCGAATGCCTTAGTTAGAAGTTTTTTTCATTATACAAAAATTGTATTTAGAAATTAACAATGATAGCAAGGTAAATCTATTACCTATAAGTAAGAATTCTGGAGCCAAGAAGGTGACTGAACCTATTCGAGAAACTACACCGTGAAGAAAGAAACCCTCGTGCTAACCTGTGACAGAGGCAGCGAGGTTCATATTCCAAAATCTCATCGATGATGGAGCAAGCCACGAGCAAAGGAAAGGTAACACCATGGCCAGGACTCGAAACTACTAACAGAGTAAAACCTACTCTCACGACGTTACAGTACTTTCAGAAAGAAACCAAGAAAAAAACTGTGAAACCCTTAAGTCTGGCATAAACATTATATAGCACTACACTACACCCCAAATGGAGCTGTCAAATGTAAACCAGTGAGCCTCTCATGGCCGCAAAGAAACCCAAACAGCGTAGAGACAAACCATCGAAGGAGAATGAAGAAGATAGGGTTTCTTTGTGATCTTTTAAATCTACCAATGCATGGTGGAGACTCATCCACATGCCCATTGAAATTTTTAGTCAGTAGTGGGTCGATCCATATAGTTATCCTGCACTATCGAGTGAACACATATTATTACCAATCATTTATACTTATAAATAATGATAATGTTTTTGGTATCGTATCATTGTCATATAGGATAACATTGCAATCAACCTTTCGGTGAAATCATATATTCAATACAGCTAATAGTATGGTTTTATAATAAATCATTTCTTATCATTGGTTTTCAATAATACTACAATCATTCAATTGTGAAAGCATATGTGTATATTGTTATCATTTTGCATTTGATAACATTAAGATCTATCTTTTGTAAAAGTATATATATGGAGATCAAGGTTGGAGTTATGCCCTTGACCTTTAGTTAATAGCACTCCTAATGATTCTTCATACAAACCTTTTATTAAAGGAATAATGCTATGTTTAGAATTAGTGTATGTAAAATCAAAGCTGGTAAGGTCATTATCTTTAGTTCAACTTTATGTACTATAAATGCTAGGTAGTATTTATAAACTAGCATAACTCTTACAAATGCATAAATTTGACAGTGTAATGGTTGGAAGACTTCTTGGAATTTAGTGTTCTTTTGGTTTCCATAAAGAACCAAACTCTTAAGAAACCAAACCAGTATTTAGACTACACTTGGTAATTACAAGGTAGTAAGACTATCTAGGGTTAAAGGTAAAATCACTTAGTAATATTATTAAATGATATGGTAATATAATTTTTACTACAATACTTGTGACATGTTGAAACATAGGAAATCAAAATTATAGCTTGACGACTAGTAGTGCAAGTAGACAATTATAACTGTTTATAAATAAACAGGCTGATAATCTTCACTATTAGAGCTAAATTAAAAGTAGACCTATGTGATCAATTGTAAATTTTTTCTTTGAAGGTCTTAAAATTTATACTCATGCTTATAAAGTAGCACATTGAACATTAGACATAGCAATAGCAATAAATTCATGCTTCAGTCAAAGTGTTTCTATATTAAATCATGACCACTATGCTCATCAATAAAACTTGCTAGTAACTTGGCATATATTATCAAAAAGAAAACTTAAGTAGAACTCATGCTGGTAAAAGGCACTAGTATATTAAGGACATTGGTCTTTACGAGTAACTTAAAATACTGTCATAGATTCAAAAACAACAAAGGAAGTACCTTACCTCATCGTAGCCTTGATCTCTATTAATCAATTTATCCTCTAGCATTTTTATTATGCTAAGAAGTAGTTCTTAACTTAACACAAAAACAAACTCTTACTTGTTCAAAAATTTACCTGCTAAAACTGTAAGAACGAGACATCCAGCTGAGTTAGCAATTGCTAAGTAAGCCCCAGTTTAGAACATAGCTTCTCACCTACTTGTCAAAAGCAGATCATCAGTACAACTAGAAGCAACTGAATGCAGGTCACTTACATAACATATCAAAATTAAAATGGTATTAGTTTTTATGTGTTTGAAGTTAATCACTACATATTGTTAAGTGTTTCATTTTTTCGCTAGCCGCTAATAGTTATTAAACTGCGACTTTAGACATTTTATGTTACATTAAAAAATTTAATTTTTTTTGAAAATTTGGGGTTATGACACATGCCTTTAACAAAAGGAATCTCCACACAAAGTAATGCTTGGAGATAATTCCCAATATCCCATTAAAGGGTTAGGGTTAGGATAGGCATCTTATGAATTGGATTCCGGAAAGCCTATGAAAATAAAGGATGTCCTATATGTCCCAGGACTAACGAAAAATATTCTTTTGCATTTCAGCTTGAGATAAGATAGACTTTAGAGTTTCCTTTGTAGATGGAAAGGTCCTCATGTGGACCAAAGCCAAAACTATTGATGATGCAGTAGAGATTGGAGTTGAAGAAGGAGGTCTCTACAAACTAAAGGGACATTAAGATTCTACATTAACAACCAGTACCATCAATCCAATTTTACTATGGCACAAAAGGATCACTCATGTTAACTACAAAGATATTCCAATTGTAAGCAAGGTGGTAACTGGTTTACCAGAAATTCAAATAAAACATGAAGGAGTGTGCAAGGGATGTGCACAAGGAACCAATACTAAGAATCCCTTTCCGAAGAGTAATAGTAACGAAAAGGGATCCTAGATATCATTCACTTAGATATCTATGGGCCAATGCAAACCACTTCATTAAGTGGGCACTCTTACTATGCCTCCATCATTGATGATTACTCCAGAAAGACTTGGATATACTTCTTGAAGAAGGATGAAATGTTTGAAAGATTCAAAGAGTTTAAAACCCTAATAGAAAACCTTTATAAAAATAAAATCAAGATTCTAAGATCATATAATGGAGAAGAATTTACTTCAAATGAGTTCAATTATTTCTATAAAGAGGTCGGGATTAAGAGGTAGCTCACCATTCCCTACAATCCACAACAAAATGGTGTGGCAGAGAGAAAGAACAGATCCATCATGGAAGCTGTGAAAGTTATGATACATGATCAAGATCTCCCAATGTACCTATGGGAATAAGTAGTGAGAACAACAGTATATGCTTAGAATCAAATCCCTCGCATTGCTCTTGGGAATAAAAATCCAGAATAAATTTTTTCTGGTGAAAGACCAGAGTGAATAGTAAAAATCCTATCGAGTATATATCCTTGGGTACCACCAAATTGAACTTAGTAGAGATGTTAAATTTGATGAAGATTCAACCTTCAGAAAATCAAGAAAATACAAGGAAGATGAAGAGGGGCATGAAATTCCCAAAAATATTAAAAGTCCTAAAGAAGTTAGAGTTGAAGAAGAATACCCAATACATGAAGAGCATGATATGACAGAACCCCAACTACCTAAAGATTTACCAAGTGAACTGATTTCATGAAAGAGAAAACCTACCTGGGCTTGTGAAACAGTTGAAGAAAAAAAAGACTTGGTGCTCCCAAAGGAGCCATCCAAGAGAGAAAGAAGCCTAATTCATACCCTAGTTACATGGTCGTGATGTGTGATCTAGTCGATTAAAAACCAACTTGTTTTGAAGAAGCATTAAAACAAAAGGAGTGGGTTGATGCAATGGTCGAGGAATACCAATCCATTATGAAGAATGATGTGTGGGAAATAGTACCTAGACCAAAGGACAAGTTAGTAGTATCCTCTAAATGGATATTCAAAACCAAACACTTAGCAGATGGATGTATAGAAAAATATAAGGCTAGATTTGTAGGCCACTAATTCTATCAGAAAAGGGAATTGATTATGAAGAAAATTTTGCTCCAGTATCTAGATACACCTCTATAAGAACTGTTCTTTCCTTGGCCTCCAACATGAAATGGAAGATACATCAAATGGATGTAAAGACAACATTTCTAAATGGTGTGATTGAAGAAGAAGTGTATATTGAACAACTACAAGGATTCGAGATCAATGATCAGAAGACTCATGTATGCCAATTAAAGAAAGAATTGTATGGATGAAAGAAAGCACCAAGAGCATGGTATGGAAGGATCGATGGATTCCTGATGAGATTAGGCTTTACTAAGAGTAAAGAAAATTCCAACCTCTACTACAAGGTTGATGAAGGTGGAATTTTAATTTTGTTACTATATGTAGATGATCTATTTTTTATGGGAGAAGATAAGTCGATTATCGAATGTAAGAAGAGGCTTGCTGCATAATTTGAAATGAAAGACCTTGGAATGATGCACTACTTTCTAGGTCTTGAAGTATGGAAACATCCATATGGGTTTTTTCTAAATCAAGGAAAGTATACTATTGAAATCTTAAAAAGATTTGAAATGTTAGATTGTAAAGCGATGACTACTAGTTTGAAGTTGTTGAATGATGACACCTCAAAAGCTGTTGATGCCACGATATATAGACATATCATTGGTTCATTGATGTACCTCACCAATACTAGACCAGATATATGTTTTGTAGTAAACACCCTAAGTCAGTACATGGTGAATCCTAAACCCATTCACCTAATTGGTGTGAAACATGTGATGAGGTATCTAAATGGAACTTTAGATTATGGGCTCAAATATACATCCAATGGAGAGATCAAGTTGCATGGATATGCGGACTCAGATTCGGGTAGAAGTGCCAAAGATAGGAAAAGTACATCTGGATGTTGTTTTAGTTTGGGATATTGCATAATGTATTGGTTCAGTAGAAAGTAGACCGGTATTGCACTGAGTACAGTAGAGGTAGAATACATTGCATCATGTTCAACTTGTAGTGAAGTAGTATGGCTTCGAAATATGTTGTCAGGATTATTCAATGCAGAGATAGATTCCACTGATATCCTTTGTGATAATCAGAGTTGTATCAAGATGACATAGAATCTCGTATTTTATGATAAGTCGAAACACATAGAGATCAAATATCATTTCATTCAAGATATGGTGCAGAAGGGAGATGTAAATCTCAAGTATGTTCCCACTGAGGAACAAGTAGCATATGTATTGAATAAGCCTCTGACTCATGTAAAGTTTGAATACTTTTGAGACAAGCTTGGTGTAGTATGAAAGGACTTCTCTCGAAAGAGGGAGTGAAAATAGATGTTGGATGCAGTGGTGAGTAGGTCAGTCTAGGGGAGGGTATGTCTGGGTAGGCTTGTTTGGTTCAAAATGGTTAGTAAGCCAGACTAAAGACCTGTCGATCCTAGGGGGATTAGTATGTCTGGTTAGGCTTGTTTGGCCCCGTTTGTGCCAGAAATTGTTTCTAAGACCAGAGAAACAAGCCAACACACACTCAACATAAAATGCAATAAAACAGATTAGGTTTAGGGTTTCTGCAATATTTTAATGGTTGTAAACTTTGGGAACAATCAGGGGATACATTCATAAGCAAAGAAATAACTAAATCATAAACAGAAGATAATAAAGATGCATAATATATCACACAAGATCCAACAGAAACACTATGCTAAGGTTCATTCAATAAGGACAAGCATCACCAGCAAATACACATTAACCAGTAATGAATATATCAATAAAGAAACTAAACAAGTTCGATAATGAATCCAACACAGAAAACTGAAAGGGAAAACGGTCATATATTTCATAATTTCATCACCAAATGCATATGAGAGTCTTAGTACTTAACTCCTGAACAAGTTTGAAGACCTCCTGTAGCTCCCAAAAATCAGAACCTACTCAATGACTTTCCTATCTCTCTAAATAGTGTTTCTTTACAAAATCATTTGGGTCTAAAACCCTAACTGCCTCTATCAACTCGCTGAGGTAAAGTAAAAAGTACAAACTTACAAAATTACAAAATATGCTAAAAATAGTAAATCACTAACATATGTGTTTATCAAAAGATAACAACTAACTAAATGAACAATTGATTCATAGCTTTTTCACTGCCTCAGCTAAGAGAGCAATGCCATCTAGTGCTTGATATTCCTTTTAACTTTCTTCTGCTCCTACTCCATGTCATTAATCTTCTTGATGAGCTCCTCGTTTCTCTGTTGTAGGTCCTGGACTGTCTTCTCCAACTTTGTGGAATGCATGTCAGTAGCTCTTTTCCTCTTAAGAACCTCTTTGGATAATTCTGACAGCTCCTGGAAATGATTATGGACATCCTGTAGTTCTTCTATAAGCCCTCTATTAACTTTCATCAACCCATCATTAACATCTTGTAAATATTTCATCTGTTGCTTATACTGCTGAATACTTTCCTGCAAGTTTTCTTTATCAAAACTAGGGATCTCAGGTATATTTGCATCCTTTATTAAAAAGGCTGAGAAATCAGTAGGAATACTAGGCTCTTTTATAATTCCTGCTTCCCTAAGTATAAGCTCATCTTCTTCTTCCCACTCTTGATTTTCAACAGGACATATTTTAGCTTTCTCTTCTTACTACTGTTTTAAGAGTTTATTTTTTATCTCAAGAATTATTGCAGATAATTCAGACTTGGGCTGCCCTAACTCTTTTATATACTGTGATCCTTTCATCTTTGCAGGCTGAGAAGAAGAAGATTTAGCAACTGATTTTCCTTTGCTTTTACTGTCCATTTTGCCAATTTCTGTCTCTTCAGTTGAAGAAGTATCAATCAAGACAGCTTCTTGTTTGGAATTCAATTTTGGATTAAGTAACCTCTTCATGTTCCATCTTAGTTTATTTTTTGGCCTGGTTTTAGGCCTCCCATATGGGGTTACAATAATTTTCTTCTTCTTATTAGGTTTAGCTGCTTTGATCTCTGAAATGAAGAATTCTCCACAGGTTTCATGCTTTCCTTCTGCTTTATCAATGGGCTGATCTTCTTCCAGTAAATATCCCTCATCATCAGAGAGAATGGTAAGTGGACTTCTCTGTTGGTTTTGCAAATAATCTTCAAGCATATCAACCTTTTCTATAATAGCAGCTCTAGGTTCCTTGGAAACTGCTGCTGGTCTCAACTGTTTCCCAGGCTGTAATTCTTCTTCTGAAAATAGTGAATATCTGCCTGCAGAAACAACTGAAAACAACTTAGGTCTACTATCAACCTCCACATGTTCTGCTGCCTTTTCAACTTCAATATCTTCCTTGTTTTTAAGTTTGGCTTTCTGACCTAATTTCTTCATCATAACTTTACCCTTGTGAGCTTGCCTCTTAGGTTTCTGATCTTCTTCTTTGGTTTGAAAACCAGACCAAAAGATGAAGAAGTCCCAAGTCTTCCCTTCATGTTGCAAAACTGTGCTAATAATTAGCTTAATTAGCCCATGATGAAAGATTGATTGAGAAGTATGGTCTTCATGCTGCTTAACCCTACTGGACATTTTCTGCAAGCTTCTCAAAAAGAAGAATGGCAGGTTCATCTTTGACACCCCCACCATATGCTGGAGAAATCTGAAATGATATTTATACACATAAGCATACTTGCCTTCGCAAGTAACATAACTCTGCAAAATCCTAATTGGCTCTATCCATTCCTTTCTGAAATGTTGAATAAGGATTCCTTTATTCCAATCAGGGGTGACATTGGGTAATAGATATCTCTGTGGCTCAAAGTCAAAAGGCAACTTTTTAAACCATGGTTCACCTTCATTTTTAATCCCTGTGGCTTCTGCAATCAGCTCTACTGTCAGCTTGAATTTAAGAGTATCAAAGGTCACCATGTCATTTTTACAGCACTGTGCAAACCTACAAGACACTTCGGCATTATACCCATCTATATTCTTGAAAAATTCCATCCATTCAGCTTGTTGAAATAATTCAACACATCCAGGGAGCTTTTCAATCCACCCTACATCAATTGGTTCTGCTCTGTTCACTTTACCACTCTTACCCATCTTTTTCTTCAAGGGATAGAAAATATATGGTTTTAGGTTTCAATTTATGATCTGACAGATTCCTGCTGCATTCAAATCTCTTATGTTTCACTGACAGCTCCTTTGTTTTCCTAATACAGATTAGGTTTATCATAAGCATCAGAGACTTAGTTCATTTGAAATCTTCCAAACTCTTCACTGCAACTGGTCACTATCATGCAATTTAATTATTGGCTGTTCATCTCCAATATGAAACATAAGCCTGTGTATTGAGCACCATAACCTCCCAGAATCATGTATAAACAATCTCTGCAAAATAAGAGCTTACAAAAAGAGTCTCGGCTGTCAACCTTATAGATTAATTGCAAACTGTTCAGAGGTTAGATGAGAGGAATATAATGCAGAAATAAGCTCAAACTTATCACTTTCATCTCTCAAAAGTTTGAATCAAAATGATACTAGGTTTTCATCTATCTTCAGGATTTTAACTCCTTGTTGCCTTCATCTTCTTTCAAAAACAATAAACTTCCACACCTAACAACTTAGGTCTCCCTGCAATTGTAGGTATTCGGCTCCTTTTGCATTGTTAATGAGACTAGACATCATGTACATTATTCATTCAAACAAGAGACTCTCCTTAAACTCAGACAGGAACCTTGTGTTGAAAAGACAAGGGTGATAGTCTTATACTCTGTTCATTTCTTATTTCAATCTTGACCTCAAGACCAACTGATCAGCTTTTAATCATGCAGTGAAAACTAAGTGTTTAGGCTGTCTAAGTCTTCATATTGTCTTAAAAGTCCATATATTTTCTCTTATGTTGCACCAGCAGCAGTATTGATATTTAAATCGTCATGACATAAATAGTTTTCGACCTTGCCTCTTTGAAACTTCAACAAATGCATAGTCCAATAACAAGCTTAATTTTCAGTCTTCCCCTTAACAAAGCATCTCAGCATGTCCCAGGAAGCTACTTCCCTGGATGAATTTTCATTTCATAGCACATTTTAACATTTACATCAATCAATTTTGATAAAACGAACCCTGCTGGAAAAACCCCAAATTTGCAGATATATGGGTTTATCATGAAATACCTGTTAATTGATCGACTAAAGTGGTTTAAAATCATGCCCTGAGTTGTCAAGTTCTTCTCCTCGAATGTACAGATGTCCTTCAACAATCAATTTTACTACAAGCGGTGAAATTAAAGAGCCCTAATTTCTCGTGCAGCCTTAATAACCTTGCCTTTGTTTTGCAGCGACACAATTTGGATTTTCAGTAGTTATTGTTACCCCATGAACTCCTTCATCTTTGATAGTGCATGCAAATGACAACTCATGTCACATTAGATTGAATTACGTGGCTACCTGTCAAACCAAACTGCATTAGGAGTAATGATAGCAACGATTTTCTTCACGACCTGGAAACACTTGGAATCATGATAATTCTAGACTTTACACGTAGCAAACAACTCACAGCATGGGATTAGTCATTCATCGTTTGAAATCATGACAAAAATTTGCTAGAAAATCGGGAATAATGAAGGTCGTGATATTCTTGTAGCGCGCCTTCATTATTTTTTTACCCCAGCGCTACAAGAATAATTCTAGTGCTATTTTCTCACGGTTTTTCAGATTTTTGGCATTTTGTGTGAGGTTTAAAAGTTGCTTGAGTAGTGATCATGCATTATTAAGCTCAGAATAATCATTTGTGAATCCATGATTTGATAAAATGACTTTAAAACTCCTTCAACAAAAAACAAACCTATGGCTTAAAATTGAAAATTTCAAAAACAAGCTCAAAATTTCATAAAACCACTAAAAAAAAATTTCCTAAAAGAGAGAAAAATCAAAATAAAGTAAAGCAAATCAAACAAAAATTGAAGAAACAAAATTCAGACTTAACATCTGGCTCCAGCTGCGGGATGAAGACCTCCCTGCGAGGCTTCAAGAACTTGTAGACCAGTGCCTTCTGTCCTCTATTTACCTGTCTGCAAAACTTCCATTGGGCCATGGAGTCTTATTATGATTCACTCACCAGTATGTACAATGATCAGTGAAAATGCTCTTATAAACTGTAGAAATGCTTGAGGAATCACCCATTAACAGGGCTGGACAATTCCTCACCTTCCAAGGACTGCAAGATAAAAGTATTGTTCTCTAACACTTTTGATACCAGAAAAGGGCCAAACCAAAGATTATCAAACTTACCATGCTTACCCTTTTGCTCCTTTCTTGCATCCCATCTTAAAACCATCTCACCTTCTAAGAAAGTATGTTCTTTAATGTTCTTGTCAAACCTGTTTTTAATCTTGGCTCTGTACAGGTGTTCTTTTTCATCCACCTTTTCTCTACTTTGCTGTAACTCTATCATTTCAAAGATTCTCCTCTGCATATCATCTGGTTCCTCTTGAGAATTCTGGAGGAATTTGATCACTGGAATCCCTAGATGAATAGGGAAAACTACTTCTGTACCATAAACCAGCTGAAATGGAGAAGTACCAATTGCCCGTTTCACTATAATCCTATCTACCCACAATGCATACTTCGGCATTGAATCCCAAGACCTTTTGTTATGCTTTAGCAGTTTCTTGATGCTTTGAATGATGCTCTTGTTAGATGATTCAACCTGACCATTTCCCTGAGGATAATAGGGAGTTGAGTGCTTCAAAATGATGCCATTTTTTTCACAAAAGGCCACCATTGCCTTAGATTTGAATTCCTTCGCATTGTCTGTTACTAATCTCTATGGATAGCCAAACCGACTCAGGATGTTTTCTTCAATGAATTCAATGATTACCTTATCCGTAGCATTCCTCATGGGAATGGCTTCCACCCATTTTGTGAAAAAATCTGTTGCAGTCAGAATCCAATGATGCTGTCCTGAAGATGCTGGATTAATTTCACCAATAAAATCTAGACCCCATTGCTAAAAAGGGGCATTGACTACAATAGGTTTCGAAGGCAAAGACAATAATTTCTGTTTACCAGCAAATTTCTAACAAGGAATGCAAGCTCTTACATGCTGGTAAACATCTGTAAACAAGGATGGCCAATAATATCCAGCTCGTAAAATTTTGTAAGCTATTGCTTTCCAATATTTATGCCCTCCACAGGCACCTTCATGGGATTCTGAGATCACTTCTCCTATTTCAGATTGGTCCAAACATCTAAGCAAGATACCCCTTGGATCCTTCTAGAACAATTGATCTTCTACCAAACAATACTTAGTAGCTTTGAGTTTCAGAGATCTAGCAGCCTTCTTGTCTAAATGCTCAGGAAATTGCAGAAATAACAGAAAATGAACAATGTCTGCATACCAGGTAGATGCTGAGTAGAAATCCATAATCTTCTCTTTCTTCAGAGCTGCTTGATCTTCTTCTTGAGCTATTTATTCAGCCATAACATACAGTCCAAGAGCCTGACAATTTGATTCAGCTAGCAGCTTAGCTAAAACCTGTCCCTTAACATGCTTAGTAGGTCTGATCTCCACATCATATTCCATAATTTTTGCAATCCATTTGCCTCTCTTCCCTTCACTATCAGGTTGTGTTAAAACATCTTTCACAGCAGCATTTGGAACAAATGAAATAACTTTTGAGTGTAGGACATAAATTCTGAAAAATTTTAAAGCCTTCACCAGAGCATAAGCCTGCTTTTCCAATGTACTGTACTTCAGCTCAGAATCCCTAAGAGTTTTACTGAAAAAGGAAATAGGCTGTTCCAATCCTTCTTTATTTTTATGAAGTAAAACTGCTGCAATTGTGTCTTCTGATGCAAATGAAAAAGTAAGGAATTCCTTGGTGAAATCAGGGCTTATCAACACAGGTGCTTCAGTAAGAGCCACCTTGATTTTTTCAAATGCAGCCTTTGCCTCAACAGTCCACCTGACTTCCTGGTCCTTCTTCAACATGGTTGTGATTTGTTTAATAGTCTCAGCAAAATTGGGAATGAACCACCGCAGAAAATTAATTTTGCCAATGAATGATTGAACATCTTTTTTGCTCCTAGGTAAACTAATCTTCAGTATAGATTTCACTCTTTCAGGATCTATTCGGATGCCATCAGCAGACACAAGGTGACCAAGTAATTTACCTTCTTGCACAGCAAAATGTGACTTTTTAGGATTTAGGGATAGGCCAAATTTTCTGCATTTTTGGAAGGTCTGCCTTAAATGCTTCAGATGCTCATCATCTGACTGTGAAAAAACAGTAATATCATCCAAATAAATGACCACAAACTTATCTTTTTCTCCAACAAAGGCAATATCCATTGCTCTCTGAAATGTTGCTCCAGCATTCATCAGGCCAAAAGGCATCTTGTCATACATGAATGACACCCAGGGGGTTGTAAAGGCTGTCTTTTCCTTATCATCAGGGTGCATTGCAATTTGATTGTACCCTAAGAAACCATCCACCATAGAGATTCTTTGTGCTCCAACCACTTGCTGCAAAACCTGTTAAATCTTAGGAAGAGGATAGTTGTCTTTCAATGATGATCTATTCAAATTTCTGAAGTCAACACATAATCTGATTTCCCCATTATTTTTCCTGACAGGAACAAGATTAGCAACCCAGGAAGAGTACCTGAGAGGCACTATTATTTTTTCATCCAGAAGCTTCTTTACTTCCTTTTCAATCACAGGAAACAAAGCTGGATTGATCCTTCTTAGTTTCTATTGGAAAGGTTTAACATTAGGCTTCAAAGGAACTTTATGCTGAATGATTGTTGTATCATAGGTTCGTAGTTCTTCATAAGACCAGGCAAACACATCTACATGTTCTTTCAGAAGTTTGATGTATCTATTTCTTTGTTCAGCCGACAGAGATTTAGAAATTTTTACCATTTTTGGATGTTCAGCAGAACCAATATTGCAGTCCACTACATTGTCTTCTGAAGATTGAACCACTGGCTTTGAAGGTGTATCATCCTTGTTAAATATTCTTTCTAAAGGTACTAAACCCTTTGGGATGAAATTACTCTTCAACTCAATAATGTTATGACCTGCTATCTCATGTTCAGTAAACTTATTTTCAGCAGACTCATTTTCAGCAAACTCATCTAACTGTTCATCCCCTTCATCTTATTCTTGATCAATTTGGGAATTAGTAAACTCATCTGTAAGCTCAAGAAATTTTTTGATTTCAATGTAATCTTCAAATACCCTCCAGTGCTTTACATTATCCGGTACACATGGACTGTACCTCACTTCTATGGGATACCTCAGCTGAGTGGTTTTAGGAATTCTAAAGTGTGTGGCAGCAAAAGCTAATGAGTCTGCAGTCTCATTATGATTCCTTGGAATATGAGTGATATTAAATGCTACAAAATATTTTTCAAGCATATCCCATACCTCATTCCGGTACACTTTTAGAAAACCCTGCTTTACTTGATAGTTGTTCTTGACCTGCTGAACAGCCAATTCGGAGTCACCAAATGCAACAATTTGCTGAATGCCTAAGTCTTTAGCAGCTTTCAGTCCCAGTAGAAGAGCTTCATACTCAGTAGTATTGTTAGTGGTAACAAACTCCAGCTTATACATGAGTTTCATTGTTTCACCTCCAGGAGAAATGAGTAGGACTCCAGCTCCAGCACCCTCTTTGCATGAGGATCCGTCAAAGTACAACTGCCACAGTACATCTTCTTCCTCTCTGCTGTGTTTTATTGGCTGATCTTTTTCCACTTGTAACAGACCAACAGAATTATCCTCATCACTGAAATTTAACATGCAAGTTCCCAGGTCTTTGTCAACAGAATATAGGGGATGATTAGTGGGGTTTTTATCATCTGTGACTATGTAAGCAAACTGCAGCTCTTTGTACAGTCTTCTATTTTCTCCACCAAACACAAGAATAGTGGCATAAGAAAGGTCCATCTATAAGGTTCCCCCAACCTTCTTAGCCCATGACCTAGACATAAGTAAGCCAAACTTTGGTGTAATGTCAGCTACTACAACATCCATTATCACACTTTTCATAGGCAACTGAGCTAAGCTGACAACCATATCTTTAATTACTCCTAAACATTTCACAGTTCGGGAGTCAAAGGCATATAGATCATGGTAAGGTTTGGTGATACTGAGGCCCAGGGCTTCCATTACAGCTTTTGGCATCAAATTGTGGGAGGCTCCTGAATCTAAAAGACAATTGTGAATCATTTGGTCATGGACAGTCAAGGTGACATAAAAGGGAGGAGAAGCACCAGCCTCATTTTCAGTCTTTTCAGCCAGAGCTGATCCAATAAAAATTCTTGGGCTTTTTTCCTGCAAATTAACTGTGTCTGAAACAGGATGATTACTGGGTACATTCATCACTTTCAAAATTGTTTGTTTATATTATGGGTTCTTTATTAACTCAGTCAAAGGTACAGGAATCTTTAAATTCCCTAGTTCATTCTCCAAACTGAAATTCTAGACAGATTTGTTTACCTCTTCAATTTCAGCATTCTTCTTTGATTTTTCTGTAGATTGCTTCTTTTCTATGACAGGATCAGGTACTTGTTTAGCAGGAACATCTGCAGCAAGAACATCAGCCTTCTTCTTGGGGGCTTGGACCACTTGTTTTGGGCCTGATCTGAGATTTATTGTCTTCTTAGGTCCATTCTGATGGACAGCAGTAGTTACAGCAGTATTTTCCAAGCCTAAATCATTTTCAGTTTCAAACATATCAGCATCATAATATTCTGAATTCAGAAAATCTTCTTTAGTAACAAAACCTGTAGACAATCCATCTCCAAAGTGGTTCATATCCTGATCAGTCTCAGTCTCTTCAAAGAGCAGCTGTTCATCAACTTCTTCTTCATCAGCTACATTATTTTGAAGAGGTGGGGGCACTCTTTGATCTTCATTATCTCTCCTCTCTCGCTGAATATCATTGTTCCTACGCTCTCTTGGTATAAATCTGGGAGCAAATTGCCTTTTGAACTGATTCTGGTTATTTGGATTTCTTTCATCTTCTCGAGCAGGTTTGGCAGAATTATTTTCAAGCTCTAGTTTATTCAGTTTGGCAGTGAGAATCTTTACTAGCTTTTCCATCTCATATATCTTGGCTTCAGTAGACTGAGGAGCAGCACTTGTTGAAACAGCTTCCTTCTTTCCTTTTCTTTCATAAAGTTGTTGGGCTGTTTCTTTCTTAAGTCTGTTTGAAGCCAGCAAATTAGACTCTACCTCCAATGCTGCATCTTGCATGTTCAGCAGGGTGATAGGTCTTCTTTCTCTCAGCAATAGAGAAAATTCATGATCAAAGGCATTTGCATAGGTAAGTTTAGCTGATGTTTCAGTAGGCTTAATTTCTACTGGAATTTTACTATACATTTTGTTAAACCTTTTGGAAAAATCTGCAATAGTCTCTTCCTTTTTCCTTCTGAGAGCTCCAAACTCAGTTATATAATAAGTATGGTCTTTTGTGTCTCCCCATTGCCTCATGAAAAGATCACGGAGCTCTTCAATTATAGTGATTGAGTTGGCAGGCAACTCTCTAAACCACTTCCTTACATCCCCATCACGGCTCTGAACAAATACCCTCATCCATACATCTTTGATCTCAATGTTTTTATTGTCAGCATAACTTAGGAAAGACTCCCAATGTTCTTCAGCAGTTGTCTCCCCCTTACCATTGAACCTAGGCATATATTTCTGGTAATCACCTCTAGGCAGAGCATGTAAATGCTGAGGTAAGACTAAGGGTGCATACCTCATTGCAACCATGCGGTCCATCATATCCATGGGAGGTTTTTGGGCTGCCATTTTTGTATTGATAGGTTTTGAAGATGAGTAAGCTTGACTGGAACTTGTTTGAAAAGGACTCTTTCCTATTTTCAGCTGAAAGAGAGGTATTTTACCAGGAGAAGCAGTTTTGGCTTTCAAAAAGGTTTGAGGATTAGTAAAAACTTGAAAAGTGTCCTCAGGGATGGTAGGTTTTATCCAAGGTGAGTTTTTAGCTGAATGTAATGAAACACCCAACTGGTCAGGGTCACAGGAGGCTGGTAAAGATTGAGACCTTCTGAGTTTTCTTGTAGTTTTTAAAATCTGTTTAGGGTTTGTCACACCCAATTGCATTG
Organism: Pseudotsuga menziesii; assembly: GCA_001517045.1. NCBI lineage: Eukaryota > Viridiplantae > Streptophyta > Pinopsida > Pinales > Pinaceae > Pseudotsuga > Pseudotsuga menziesii. The sequence goes on along the minus strand of LPNX010827376.1, from coordinate 100,011 downwards.
GAGAAGTAGGTCTGTTTCTGGTTCCAATTCCTCTAGAAGCCACTGTGACAAATTGGTGAAAAATAGCCTTCAAAGTGCTAGTTTAAGTCCACCTCTTAAACCAGGAAAACTGATAAGTATCCCAGGGAAGATATGCTTCAGCTTCGTCCTCAGCAACTACGCCAAAGATGTTTGTGCCAGAAATTGTTTCTAAGGCCAGAGAAACAAGCCAACACACACTCAAGATAAAATTCAATAAAATAGATTAGGTTTATGGTTTCTGCAATGTTTTAATGGTTGTAAACTTTGGGAACAATCAGGGGATACATTCATAAGCAAAGCAATAACTAAATAATAAACAAAAGATAATAAAGATGCATAATATATCACACAATATCCAACAGAAACACTATGCCGAGGTTCATTCAATAAGGACAAGCATCACCAGCAAATACACATTAACCAATAATGAATATATCAATAAAGAAACTAAACAAGTTCAATAATGAAGCCAACACAGAAAACTGAAAGGGAAAAAGGTCATATATTTCATAATTTCATCACCAAATGCATATGAGAGTCTTAGTACTTAACTCCTGAACAAGTCTGAAGACAAAAGCAGTCTGAAGACCTCCTGTAGCTCCCAAAAATCAGAACCTTCTCAATGACTTTCCTATCTCTCTAAATAGTGTTTCTTTACAAAATTAGTTGGGTCTAAAACCTTAACTGCCTCTATCAACTCGCTGAGGGAAAGTAAAAAGTACAAACTTACAAAATTACAAAATATGCTAAAAATAGTAAATCACTAACATATGTGTTTATCAAAAGATAACAACTAACTAAATGAACAACTGATTCATAACTTTTTTGTTGCCTCAGCTAAGAGAGCAATGCCATCTAGTGATTGATCTTTCCTTTTAACTTTCTTCTGCTCCTGCTCCATGTCATTAATGTTTTTGATGAGCTCCTCATTTCTCTGTTGTAGGTCCTAGACTGTCTTCTCCAACTTTGTGGAATGCATGCCATTAGCTCTTTTCCTCTTGATAACCTCTTTGGATAATTCTGAGAGCTCCTGGAAATGATTATGGATATCCTATAGTTCTTCTATAAGCCCTCTATTAACTTTCATCAACCCATCATTAACATCTTGTAAATATTTCATCTGTTGCTTATACTGCTGAATACTTTCCTGCAAGTTTTCTTTATCAAAACTAGGGATCTCAGGTATATTTGCATCATTTATTAAAAAGTATGAGAAATTAGTAGGAACACTAGGCTCTTTTATAATTCCTGCTTCCCTAAGTATAAGCTCATCTTCTCCTTCCCACTCTTGATTTTCAACATGACATATTTTAGCTTTCTCTTCTTGCTGCTGTTTTAAGAGTTTATTTTTTATCTCAAGAATTATTGCAGATAATTCAGACTTGGGCTTCCCTAAATATTTTACAGACTATGATGCTTTCATCTTTGCAGGCTGAGAAGAAGAATATTTAGAAATTGATTTTCCTTTGTTTTTACTGTCCATTTTGCCAATTTCTGTCTCTTCGGTTGAAGAAGTATCAATCAAGACAGCTTCTTGTTTGGAATTCAATTTTGGATTAAGTAACGTCTTCATGTTCCATCTTAGTTTATTTGTTGGCCTGGTTTTAGGCCTCCCATATGGGTTTACAATCCTTTTCTTCTTCTTATTAGGTTTAGCTGCTTTGATCTCTGAAATGAAGAATTCTCCACAGGTTTCATGATTTCCTTCTGCTTTATCAATGGGATGATCTTCTTCCAGTAAATATCCCTCATCATTGGAGAGAATGGTAAGTGGAGTTATCTGTTGGTTTTGCAAATCATCTTCAATCATATCAACCTTTTCTATAACAGTAGCTCTAGGTTCCTTGGAAACTGCTGCTGGTCTCAACTGTTTCCTAGGATGTAATTCTTCTTCTGAAAATAGTGAATATCTGCCTGCAGAACCAACTGAAAACACCTTAGGTCTACTATCAACCTCCACATGTTCTGCTGCCTTTTCAACTTCAATATCTTCCTTGTTTTTAAGTTTGGATTTCTGACCTAATTTCTTCATCATAACTTTACCCTTGTCAGCTTGCCTCTTAGGTTTCGGATATTCTTCTTTGGTTTGAAAACCAGACCAAAAGATGAAGAAGTCCCAAGTCTTCCCTTCAAGTTGCAAAACTGTGCTAATAATCAGCTTAATTAGCCCATGATGAAAGATTGATTGAGAAGTATGGTCTTCATGCTGCTTAACCCTACCAGACATTTTCTGCAAGCTTCTCAAAAAGAAGAATGGCAGGTTCATATTTGACACCCCCACCACGTGTTGGAGAAATCTGAAATGATATTTATACACATAAGCATACCTGCCTTTGCAAGTAACATAACTCTGCAAAATCCTAATTGGCTCTATCCATTCCTTTTTGAAATGTTGAATAAGGATGCCTTATTCCAATCAGGGGTGACATTGGGTAATAGATATCTTTGTGGCTCAAAGTCAAAAGGCATCTTTTTAAACCATGGTTCACCTTCATTTTTAATCCCTATGGCTTCTGCAATCAGCTCTACTGTCAGCTTGAATTTAAGAGTATCAAAGGTCACCATGTCACTTTTACAGCACTGTGCAAACCTGCAAGACACTTCCGCATTATACCCATCTATCTTCTTGAAAAAGTCCATCCATTCAGCTTGTTGAAATAATTCAACACATCCAGGGAGCTTTTCAATCCACCCTACATCAGTTGGTTATGCTCTGTTCACTTTACCACTCTTACCCATCTTTTTCTTCAAGGGATGGAAACTATATGGTTTTAGGTTTCAATTTATGATCTGACAGATGCCTGCTACATTCAAATCTCTTAGGTTTCACTGACAGCTCCTTTGTTTTCCTAATATATATTAGGTTTATCATAAGCATCAGAGACTTAGTTCATTTGAAATCTTCCAAACTCTTCACTGCAACTGGTCCAAACTCTTCACTGCAACTGGTCACTGTCATGCAATTTAATTATTGGCTGTTCATCTCCAATATGAAACATAATCCTGTTTATTGAGCACCATAACCTGCCAGAATCCTGTATAAACAATCTCTGCAAAATAAGAGCTTACAAAAAGAGTCTCGGCTGTCAACCTTCTAGATTAATTGCAGACTGTTCAGAGGTTAGATGAGAGGAATATAAGGCAGAAATAAGCTCAAACTTATCACTTTCATCTTTCAATAGTTTGAATCAAAATGATACTAGGTTTTCATCTGTCTTCAGGATTTTAACTCCTCGCTGCCTTCATCTTCTTTCAAAAACAATAAACTTCCACACCTAACAACTTAGGTCTCCCTGCATTGTAGGTATTCGGCTCCTTTTGCATTGTTAATGAGACTAGAAATCATGTACATTATTCATTCAAACAAGAGACTCTCCTTAAACTGCAGACAGGAACCTTGTGTTGAAAAGACAAGGGTGATAGTCTTATACTCTGTTCATTTCTTATTTCAATCTTGACCTCAAGAACAACTGATCAGCTTTTAATCATGCAGTGAAAACTAAGTGTTTAGGCTGTCTAAGTCTTCATATTGTCTTAAAAGTCTAGATATGTTCTCTTATGTTGCACCAGCAGCAGTATTGATATTTAAATCCTCATGACATACACAGTTTTCGACCCTACCTCTTTGAAACTTCAACAAATGCATAGTCCAATAATAAGCTTAATTTTCAGTCTTCCCCTTAACAAAGCATCTCAACATGTCCCAAGCAGTTACTTCCTTGGATGAATTTTCATTTCATAGCACATTTTAACATTTACATCGATCAATTTTGATAAAACGAACCCTGCCGAAAAAACCCCAAATTTCCAGATATATGGGCTTATCATGAAATAAATGTTAATTGATCGACTAAAGTGGTTTAAAATCATGCCCTGAGTTTTCAAGTTATTCTCCTCGAATGTACAGATGTCCTTCAACAATCAATTTTACTGCAAGCAGCGAAATTAAAGAGCCCTAATTTCTCGTGCAACCTTAATAAACTTGCCTTTGTTCTGCAGCGACACAAATCGGCTTTTCAGTAGTTATGGTTACCCCACGAACTCATTCATATTTGATAGTGCATGCAAATGAAAACTCATGTCACGTTAGACTGAATTACGCGGCTACCTGACAAACCAAACCGCATTAGGAGTAATGATAGCTGCGATTTGCTTCACGACCTGGAAACACTTGGAATCATGATAATTCTAGAGTTTACACATAGCAAACAACTCACAGCATGGGATTAGTCATTCATCGTTTGAAATCATGACAAACATTTGCTAGAAAACTGGGAATAATGAAGGTCGCGATATTCTTGTAGCACGCCTTCAATATTTTTTTACCCCAGCGCTACAAGAATAATTCTAGTGCTATTTTCTCGCAGTTTTTCATCTTTTTGGCATTTTGTGTTAGGTTTAAAAGTTGCTTGAGTAGTGATCATGCATTATTAAGCTCAGAATAATCATTTGTGAATCCATGATTTGATAAAATGACTTTAAAAATCCTTCAACAAAAAACAAACCTATGGCTTAAAATTGAAAATTTCAAAAACAAGCTCAAAATTTCATAAAAACACTAAAAAAAAATTTCCTAAAAGAGAGAAAAATAAAAATAAACTAAAGCAAATCAAACCAAAATTGAAGAAACAAAATTCAGACTTAACAGGCCCGAAACGGTTAGTAATCCAGAAAAGGCTTGTTTGGTCCCCAGGGAGATCCATCTATCTAACTAGGATTGTTTGGATCAAAAGATTTAGTAAGTTAGACAAAATGCCTAGACGGATCTACTAGATAACTCACCGTGATGCTGCTCCGAAGAAGATGAAGCGCAAGATGTATCCTCAGTATTTCTATAATGTTGATTGTTGATGACTACTGAAAATATTGATGCTTTTTACAGTATTTCTATATTGATTATTGATGACTGTTGAGATGCTTGATGGTTGTTACAGTAGTGCAATACTATTGATTGTTGATTGCTAAAAAGGTTGATGGTGGTTATACTTATTGTTGATGACTGATGAGATGTTTGATGGTTGTTACACTAATTAGTTTCTTGATGATTGCTACAGTACTACTATACTATTAGTAGTTGATGATTATTGATTACAGAGAGGCTTGATGATTGATACAGTATTGCTATACTGCTTGTTGTTGATGATTGATGTCATGCTTGATGATTATTTGATATCATGATTATTATGCTGTTGTTGTGATGTTTATTTGCTTCTTGATCAGTGACTGATTTATTCCGTATCAGTAATGATACACTGATGATTGTAGTTACATGTTCCTTCAATATTCCTATACTGATGATGATATCGAAGGTTCAGCATCTCTATGCTGATTATGCAGATGATTCTCTATCATTAGCTGTTGTTGAGTTTCTTAGCAATAACAAGCTGATGAAAATTGTTGATGTTATCAATATCCTTACACAAATATTGTAGATATTGAAGATACAGATGATGTCTTAGTATTATCATACCGATATCCAGTGCTCATAATGATGACACAGATAGATGGTGATTCAGTATTCACATATTGAAGAAGGTCTAGAAGTTGATTCAAGTATAAGATAAATAGAATATATTCAAAAGTGTATGAAAGACAAAGACCACAAGAAGAAGATCCAAAAGATGGTTAAGTAGAAGACAAAAAGAAGATGTTTGAGAATATACGAAAGATGAAGACTACAAGATGAAGATTACAGAAGATGTCTCTGCCGAGATCGATGATGAAGATGTTAGACAATGTTCCAAAACTTCATATGACATATAGAGTCTCACCAGACAGTTGTACAGTTGTAATAGAAGATGTTGAATACCTTCCTAGTTAAGAGGGATTGTTAATTTATTGTAACTTCAGAATATATTCCTAGTAGTGTTGTATTCCTCCTTCGAGAGATGATTTTGGTCTTGTCAGTGTCATTGAAAGAATAAATTTAAACCTCTGAATGTAAGTCGGGTCATTAGTACCCAAGTGTCATTATAATAAATGCTATTTGTAATGTCTAGTTGGACAAGTCAACCCTGACAGCTAGTGAAGTCGGACCCACCAAGTTAGATGTTAAGTCAATAGAAGAATATAAATAGGAGGTGCCTCCTTTCATTTGTACTCACTCACTCAAGCTGTTCTTAGTGAGAGAGTAGTAGTGAGATAGAAAGAAGGGAGAAACTATTGTCTGAGTTCCACACTGCACTGGTTGAGTTCTGATAAAAACTTTATTTGATTCCAACTAAATACCATGCAAAATCCAAAAATATAATAAATAAACTATTTTTTATTTAAAATAACTAAAAACCATAAAAATAAAAAATAGGATAAATAATATTAAAAAAATTTAATAAATTATTTTAATGAATTTTTTTTCTGAATAAATATTATTAAGAATTTAAACTCTAACTTTTCATTTAAAATTTTTCATGTAAATTACTTATTACCCAATACTTTAAATCCATAAAATACAAATTTATAATTTTTATTTTAATATGTTAAAATTTTAACATTGAACAGCCAATTCATTACATGAACCTAAAACCTTCATGTTCACTCTACATTTTATTAATTAGAATTTAGTTTGAATTTATTAAATATTTAAAAAATAATTAAACCTGAAATTTAATATATTCACTTTTCTTATTATTTCAAAAGCTATTCACTTTTATTATTATTATTTATTTTAGTTTTATTTTATTTTCAATTTATTACTATTTAAATGATAAAAAATACTAACACATTAAATGATAAAAAATACAAACTTAAATATAGAGTTGGAGTTTGAAAATATATTCACTTATTATTAATTATTTTTACTATTTTTTAAATATATTTAAACATAATCTTTAACTTTAATAAAGTTTCAATAGTATTTTATACAAAATAACACATATTTTAACAATAGTATTTATATTTTAAATACTTAATTTATTAAGGTAAATTATCTTAATTTTCAATTTTTAATCACTTGAGTTTTAATAATAAAATGTAAATCTTTTCATTATTTTTACTATTTGTTTGAATATATTTAAACATAATCTTTAATTTTAATAAGTTTTTATAGTATTTTATGATTGAAATACAAAACAACACATATTTTTACCATTATGGTTAGTGTATTTATGTTTTAAGAATTTAATTTATGGACGTAAATTATCTTAATTTTTAATTTTTAATTATTTGAGTTTTAATAATAAAATCTAAATTTGTTAATGTTTAAAGATCATGAGTTAAGATGGATAGATATTAGTTTAAGAGAAAATTTGGAGACACATTCTAACTCATAAAACTAAATAAAACAATATGATTTCTTCTAGGGATTTCAATTCCCATCTTAAAAAGCTTTATAAATCCTTCAATGTCATAAACAACATTCAAACCCTTTTTACAAGGATGAAGCTTTTCTTTAAAAGAGAGAGTTTGGAGTTAATCCCCTCACAAAAGGAAAAACTAAGGACATTGAAGCCTATCAAGCATAAATCCTAAAAAAAGGAGGGGGTATCCTCATCCCTCACATTCACAAGGTCTCCATTCTAATAGTAAAGCAAGCTTTCCCTAAATCATCATCTCAAATCCTCATTGTTCCTATTTTTAAATAAGTCATAAAAACAACCCATTTTCTTATTAGGCCATTATGATTACAAAAATATTATAAAAGAAAATCATCATGTAGCTAGAAAAGAAAAGAAAAATCGCTAAAGGCCAAGCCATATTTAGTAGTTATCATTCAATTGCGGACCACCTTGTTACACTTAGGATCACTCCCCTATGTGTTGGAACAAGAAGATTTTCTAGCTCATCACATCTATGGATAATCTAGAGACATACAATTATTTGATTTTGGTCGACTGATAGGTCGACTAGTCAGATCAACCAACCCATGAACAAGCTAACTAACCCATGTATGTTAATGAATTGTGTATATTCAACGATGATATTCAATTAGCTACTATTGATATGGTTTTTAACATTGATGATCATCCACCATCTATTGTTATATTGTTTTAACGGTTCACTCATCCTCCATTATGCAAACTCCAATATTGCATCACTATGATTTTTCCATTGCACTCGTGTGTGGACCTTGGAATGTCGAGGTTCAACATAACAAATTTTGTGTTGCAGGGTTGCAGTAGAAAGTTGAGTTCTTCTATAGCGTGGAGTTGGTTCGTTAGCTTAGATAACAAGGGAAATTCATTTGATGGTATTTCCTTTCCACAATACTGTGGAGAGGGACTGACAGTTGACAGAGGATCTAACACCATAGCACCATGTTGAGAGCCAAAAAGATTCAAAGGGTCGAGGAGTGGGGATGAAACTTTGCACTCCATAGGGACAAGTGGTGGGTCAAGTGGGCACGAAACTTGGTATATTTAGTCAAAGAACTTGTAAAAAATGGAAGACTACTCCATGATTAGGCTGCACCATTAAAATTTACTAAATTGTAACATAAATTTTATGATTTAATAAATTTAACACAACAGATGGATTCAAAGACCTCTTAATACATATATAGAGAAACTAGTGCAAATCTGCTTCATGCACTAATGATGAGCCGTGACACATAAGGGGGTCTACAATTTACTAAATTCTAACACTGCAGATGGATTTAGAGACCCTTGCAGTGTTAGAATTTAGTAAATTGTACAAATGCATTGTCAAAATTGTAATTTTCCATTGTTAGTGTGATACAACTAAAAATGACCAAATAAATGACCAATTGTTATGTGGTCAATTTTAGTTTAGTTCTTATCCTGTGACCAAATTGGTCATTTTAAGTTTAGTTCTTATCCCGTGACCAAATTGGTCATTTATCTTGGTCATTTTTAGTTAGCTCACTTAAAATTTCTCAATTTTGGTCATTTATTCCTTGAAAAAATTGTGGTGACCAAATTTTTGGTCACCTAGTCACTTATCTCTCATTTTGTACTAGTGAGGTTCTATCTTTACCCCATTGTTGGACACAATATGAGCCAATAATTTGACTTCTTGCATGGAAAAACTCTAATTCTTTGGATAAAAGGAAAGGTCGAAGTTTTTGCATTTCTTAAATGTCTTCCTTAAGTGTGACAAGCGATCATCATCATATTTTGAAAATAGTGTCATATCATCAAGATAAATCACTATCAGTTTTCTGTGTCACCTACAAAGGAAATGCCTATGGATCAGTGGAAAGTTTATTCTGCATTCATCCCTCCAAATGGAATTTTATCATACTAAATATTCCCCAAGGAGTGGTAAAATTAGTTTTTTCTATGTCCTCTTTGTTCATAGAAACCTGATTATAACCTGGGAATCCATCCATCATGTAAATATTGTTAGCTCCTACTACTGTCTGCAAGTTTTGGTCCATTTCAGTCAAGGGATAATTGTCTCTTAAAGAGCATTTGTTTATGTTTCTAAAATCAACACACAATCTGATTTCACCACTCTTTTTCTTGAATGGAACTATATTTGCAACCCATTTAGAATATGTCAAAGGAATGATTATTTATGCATCCAATAATTTCCTAACCTCTTTTTCTTTAACTGGTAACAAGATGGGGTTTGTTTGCCTCAACTTTTTCTTTAATGGTTTAGTTCTAGGTTTCAATGGATTCTTATGCTCAGCCATGGTTGTATCATAAGTTTTTAAATCCTCATATCTCCATGCAAATGCATCAATATATTCTTTGGATAGTTTGACAGATCTCTTTTTTGTATCTTATGGTCATAGCTTATACAATTTGATGTTCTTAGGTTCACTTTTAGTGCCAATGTTCACTTCTTCCACATCTTCTTCCTTAGGTTGAATTACATGCTTGTGAGGTGCATCATTTTTATCAAATAGTCTTTCCAAAGGAACCAAGCCTTTATGTATGAAATTATTTTCTAGCTGCACAATTTTGTGGTTTCCTCTTTTGTTCTTTAATTTCACATTATATTTTTCTTCTTCTTCTTCTTGAGAGTTACTATTTTAAGCCTCATCATGTCTTTGATCAATGGATGTACTTAAAAACTCATCTACCAATTCTAGGAATCTTTTAATCTGCTGGTCATCTTCAAAAATTTGTCAATGCTTAGTGTTATTGGGGAATAAAGGTCTATAAATTATATCCACATCTTTTTTAACTTTGATCTGTACAAGATTATTGAAAGGAGTTGCTGCTACTACTAATGCATCAACCTTTTGATTTTCTTCTCTAGGAATTGCAAAAATAGTGAATGCAAGGAAGAAATTATTAATTAAATCGCAAAATACATTTCTTTAAGATCTCATTCTAGGATGTTTTGTCTGATAGATGGATTTTATATGCTGCACAATCAACTTTAAATATCCAACTGCTGCAATTTGAGTTAGTCACATCCTTCTTGTTGCTTCTAATCCCAATAATAAAGCTTTATTTTCAGCCACATTGTTTGTGGTTTCAAAATTAAGAGTTAATGATGACAATAATTCTTCTTTCTTAGAGGATATAAGATAAAAAAAAATCATTCTTCTTGTTTGGTAGAATATCCATCAAAATACATATCCCATATTTGATCTAGTGTGTGTTTTAGTTTCTTTGTTTGCCATACTGGGTACACTTCTCTATCTTAATAATCGCCATCTGAAAGCATACAATAGCCCATATCATCTTCAACAATATATATATAGGGTAGTTGATAGGACTATTCCCTTAACTTAACACATATGCATATTGATATTCTATGTATAATGTTCTTGTTTCTCCTACAAACAAAGGAATGGTTGCATACTTCATGTCCTTCTACATGGTTCCACCCATCCTTTTTGCACAAGTTCTTGACAATAGCATACCATATCTTGGGGGAACATCATCCACTACCACATCAAGTGAAATACTTTTATATGGGATCTATGCTAAGGTAACCACCATATCTTTAATTATTTTGAAAATTTCATAGGTTTGGAGTAAAAAATATACAATTCATGATATGTATTGGTGACTTCTAGTCCTAGTTCTTCCATTATGACTTTGGGAATAAGATTATGAGATGCTCCAGAATCAAGCATACAATTATGTATCAAATTTCCATGTAAACACATAGTGATATAGAATTGTGGAATATAATTCATCTCCTCATCCACAGCATGGCCTACCTCAATCTCGGGACTCTCATCAACATTATTTATAGTGTCATATTGACTATTTGGATTATTCAACTTCAAAGTATTTCCAATATGTTTCATATATGTTGGGGTTTTTGCAAGTTCAGACAAAGGAATGGAAATTTTCAACTTGTATAGTTCATATTCGAAATCAAAAGGTTGAACTGACTTATCTAATTCTTTCTTTTGAAACTCAAATTTCTTTGAATGAGGATTTTCATTGAATTTTTTAAGACTAGGGGGTGTAAAATTTACCCCCAAGGTAGATGCATGATAATATTTATTTTGGATGGTAGAAGGCTTCTCAACAGAGGATGATTTCTCAGATGATTTGGCTATTTAACTTAGTTTGGATACTTTGTTTGGAATAGGGACTAAAGGGTTTTTTTCACAAGTGTTTCTAGGTCTAAGAAAATATATTTGTTTAGATTCTACTTCATTTCAGGAGGATTATTCCATTAGAATGGTTTCATACTCATTTTTAAAGAGATGTATAATTTGATTATCATCACATAACATATTCATCCCTTCTGTAAGCTCAATGTCTTCTTTATCTAGCGCAACATCTATAATTGCTTCATTAGGCCGAACAAGCGGTTCAATGGGAGGATCTTCATTTCTTCTTTCTCTATTCAAGAGCTGAGGGTTAAAAGGCCATCTAAACTGATTTGGATTTTTTTGAACAATGGATTTAGGATTTCTTTGATTATTACTTTTAGTTTCAAATCTAGCCATTTTATTTGATAAGCCTTTCAACGTATTAGTTAGTTCTTCAATCTTATCCTCTTGATTCTCTTTATTTTTGTTCTTCCTTGATGGTTCAACTTCATCTTTAGGATTTTATTCTCAAAGTATTGCTTATGTTTCATCTTACCAATAACTATCATATTAGCTTCTACATCTAAGGCAGCATCCTACATGATAGTAAATGTAGTTGTGTACTTCTTTCTCTCAACATCGTAGCAAAATCATATTCTAAATCTCCCACAAATGTAACTTTTGTAACATTATGTGTTGGATTTATGTCATTTGGAATTCTATTAGACATCTTATTAAATATTCTATTAATTTTTTTTGTGGTTTCCCCATTATTTTTCTTTAATTCAGAAAAATAAGTAAGATAATACAGATTATCTCTTTTCTCAACTCAGTGTCTTTTAAATGTTTTGTTTAAAGCATTCCATGAGTCAACATAATTTGTAGGAAAATTTCTAAACCATTTTCTTGGTTCTCCTTCAAGTGTTTGCACAAAAATATGATATAAACATCATCTTCTTCTATTAACAAATCATCAGTGAAATTTAGAAACTTATCCATGTGTTCTTGAGCTGAGATATCTTGTTCTCTATCATATTTGGGAAAAAGTTTCAAATAATGTTCAAGGATGTCATGTGAATTTGCAAGGATACTTAAAGGACCATATCTTGTAAGAATCCAAGGATTAACCAGAGGTGGTGGTCCTCGTTTACCTCTTCCTTCCATTATTGGTATCCGTGGGACAACATGTTGTACAACAAGGATAAATAAAGGTGTCTGAGGTCCAAGATAAGGTTGAATAGGGATTGGTGTACCAGCAAAGTGACATGGAGTTGAAAACAGAGGTTCAAGGATAGGATTCAAAGGAGTTATAGGAAGATTCAAAATATTTTAATGATTATTTAATTCTTCAACTTTTTCTTGATTTTCACTTGAAGGAAATATTGAAGGAGAATTTGGAAGTGAAATACCTCTCCCTTGAGGCGACCTTAAATTTATCTAATGGATTCTTGAATCTAACATACTGAGAAGTTCCTTCATTTGAGGATTATTTCTGGTGTGCCTCTTTCCAGAATCCATCTTTATATAGTGGAGTCTCCTAGTGTATTTTTCAACCAATAGCTTCTTGGTTCTAGTTCATCATACATAAATTAGTTCTTTACTTTTTCTCAATCGAGGAAAAGTATTCTACAAAAGAATTCATTGTAAAAAACACTATTTATCGATGTTAATCCTAGAGTTTCCCTAGGTTGAAAGTAGGGCAAGACCAGGCATGATAGGCATCAAATTTTAACAATTTTAAAGATAAAACAAAAAGAGAATTTAGGTTTGAGACATTATTTGAATGCTCAGGTTCTTCATAATCATCATATCCATCGTCATCATCATCATCATCATCATGAACATCATCACCATCATCATCATCATCGTCGTCGTCGTCGTCGTCTTCGTCGTCGTCATCATCGACATCATCATCATCTTCATCTTCATCTCCATCATCATCTTAATCATTGTCCCCATCACCGAATTAAACATGATCATCAACCTCAAAATCATCACCATCATGAGCATCGACATCATCATCATAATCATCATCATCAACATCAACATTTTGATCATCATCATCTTCATCATCATCACCATCATGATCACCTTCATCATCATTATCATCATCATCATCATCGTCGTCAACACCATCAATGTCATTATCTTCATTATTGTCATCATCATCAACATAATCATCGTCATCATCATCGATATTGTCATCATCATCATCATCATCGTCGCTGTCGTCATCGTCATCATCAACATCATGATCATGATCATCATCATCGACATTGTCATCATCATCATCATCATCATCATCATCATCATCATCATAATCATCGTCATTTTCATAATAATCATCTTCGTCGTCGTCGTCATCATCACCATCATCACCATCATCATCATCATCATCTTCATCATCATCATCGTCGTCGTCGTCATCATCGTCATCGTCATCGTCGACGACGTCAGCACCATCAATGTCATCGTCTTCATTGCGTCAACATCATAAACATCATCATCTTCATCACCATCGACATTGTCATCATTATTATCACCATCATCATCTTCATCATCGTCGTTGTCATCATTATCATCATCGTCATCTTCATCATCATCTTCATCGTCATCATCATCACCATCATCATCGTCATCACTGCCGACTTCATCATCGTCTTTATCTTCATCATGATCATCATCGTCGACATGGTCATCATTGTCATCATCGTCGTCATCATCATCATCATCATCATCTTTATCAAATTCCAACAAGTTGAATATATTATATTTTAATTTAGATTAAAAGAATCATTTTACTTTACATGGAATTTTATTATTTTAGGTTTAATATATTTTATTTTGATGTAGGCTATAAATTTTATTTTATTTTCATAAAGTGGAAATATATTATATTTTATTTTAGACTTTAAAAATGATTTTACTTCATTGGAGTGGGATTTTATTATTTTAAATTATGTGTATTTCTACCAATTAATATTGGTGTACAAAATATCTAATCACATGCATTCAAAAATCTTAAATTAATATCTTAAGTTCATTTTTATAATATGAATTTTAAATTATTTTTTATAATTTGAAATATAAATGATAAATTATCATTAATTTTTATAATTTAAGTTATAAATTTATTTTATTTTTATTAAAATGGAACTTTATTGTTTTAATTTTTTATATTTGAAATTATGTTTATTTCTACATATTTAAAATGGTTAATAAAATATTTAAATATATATTTTAAAAACAATCATAATTAAGTTTTATATTGTTAAAAAATCATTTTTAATAATTATAATCAATTATTTACAATAAATACATTTAGTATTTATAACCAATTAAACAATAATTTATAACCATATACACTTCGGATATAGGAAACAATATTGATATACAACCCATACATGAAGTCATGAAAACCTACTTATGACATATTCTACACATTATTGTGGATCATTACATGGGACCTCTTTGTAACAAGCCCTTAATTGATTATGTCCAACATGTTATTGAGATACAAATGCTCTTAGTATGATCATTAGACATGCATTATACAATATGGTAAAAACATAACATAAAAGGAAAATGTGGCATATACCATAATGACCAAGAGATACCTAAACTCTACATGAATTAAGATAATCTTACTATAAAACCAATTTTTGCACATTGTCTTTCTCATTTTCTTTGTGCACATTGTCTTTCTCACATTGTTGCGGCTCAGGTTTTGGACAATTATATCCAAGTTCGGACAATTTTATGCAATTTTCTGGGTCGGGCATATCATTTTGCGGCTCTAGCATCATTAGGAAAATATATTTACGCTTCAGGGAAATTCATTTAGTGCATAACTATTTAGGAAAATATATGTAAACTTTAGGGAAATGCATTTAGTGCATAGCAATATTTTTGCAAACAACTTTTGAGTATAGGAATATATAATTTTTGCAAGTAATTGTTTCAGTGTGAGTTAGGTACATTTTTGTAATGTTAGAAGTGGATAAATGCATTTTTTTTACAATGAGCCACAATGTATTTTTATTACAATGAGATTGTATTTGAAAACATTCCAGGGTCATCAGTATCTTTGTTACCTTTTAAACTTCAATTCTAAATTTGTTTTCTTGTAAAACAAGTCCATCTAGGATAATGGATCACATGTGTTTGGCATACAACATAGAGTTGCATTTGCCTATGGATTTAGAAAAGGCATAACCACATCATAATAATTTTGGAAGTGTTCTTGAGAGAAATTGACAACATATGCTAAAGTTGTTAAAGCAACCTCTTGCATCATCTTCCTTCCTTGAGTGCAAAACAACCATTGATTTTAAGTTTATGTCGAATGAATTGTCTCTTTTTTGGTGTATGCATTTCTTGGTACAATGTTCCATTGATTTTAAGTGGTTTACTAGTTTTTATTGCCTTACAAATGATTGCATTTCTTCATTTAGTTGTGGTTGTGTTCTTTCTTAGCACTACTCTATGATGTGTGGGAGTTGACTATGCAACTGTAAGTATAAATGTTTTGCATGTGTACCCTTTGATTTAATTCTACACTTATTGATCTCTACCTGCCTAAGTTTTGTTGACCACATTTGCACTACAACGTCACTGTAGAACTAACTTTTGTTGCAGTGTGACCATTAACTTGTCATCTTACAATCCTTCCTTTGCAATGGATTTCATCTCAGACGAGGAGAGGTACCATCCTTAAGTCTTGAGATTGTGATTATGCTCCCATCTTGTAAAATGTGCCACAGTAAATAGTGCATGGTGTGCTAGGATACTTTAACACTTGACAATGTACTCTTGCATCCATCACAAAAATGAAACCTCATCTCCTTTACCTTATCTACAGGTGTTTTATCAATGTACAACGGTTAAATTCATGCTTCATTTTTCCTTTTGGTAAAGTGTGCACAGTAAAATTTAGTCTTTAACACATTTCTCCATAAAATCCTTAAAATTATAGATTTAGCATAGTGGATTGATAGAGGAGGTATTAATTTGGATTGAAATCTCATCATCAATATATGCCTTATTAAGAGTATCAGCAATATTTTGATGTGACCTTAAATGATCTCACGCTCCTATAGAGGTGTTTAATTTCATTTTGTTGGCATTTGTTTGAACTCGTCCATCTATATGTTCCAATGAGCAGATGTAAGGATGCCCCTAATTGATAAAATTAATTCCATCAAGGAGGCAACCCTTTGCTACCTGTTACTTCTTGTATCTTGAATTTGTGTACTAGATAATGACATACACATATGGACAAAGGCCTTGGAGCTATAAAACAATTTTGAAGCCAAGGTCACATGGATATACATGATGTGAAGCTAAAAAAAATTAGTAATGTATCCAATTGTCCAGTGTACACAATATTTACATGTTTTCGTTTGTAAACAGTTGAGTTGTGATTTTGTCATGTTTTTAAGCCTATCAATTACTTAGTTGCATGCTAGTTAATTATGGTTACATCGATTCCTCTTGAAGTCATTAAGTTGTGTTCAACATTAGTTATTTTCAACCAGACTCTCTAAGCTTGCAGAAACCCATATCAACCTTGTTTTAGAAAGAGTAGGAATATCCTTTCAAGTCTGCAATGGTGAACATGCTAGATGGTTTGGGAAAAGATAATGGTGGTAATTTGGGTTATGTTTGATATATATGTGATGTTACGGGATATTTTGTTACCATGACATTCATATGTTGTGATTTCATTCTGCATTAATACTCTTATTCTAAATTTTTCCTATCATCATTGTCACTAGGTGTGTGTTCCTGGATACATAACATTTGTGTGAAGGAGATTGTTTATTTGTTTATTTCTGGGATTTAATTTTACATTAATACTCATCTTCTAATTGTGTTTTAACATTGTTAGTCTCTGTGTGTTATGAACAATATCACGTATGTAACAATTTCAACAAGGATATGGTCTATAAGGCATTGCATTGATTGTAAGAAAAACATTTCCAATCTAGACATTGGCTTTGCAAATTTAGTTATTGTCTTTGGTGTGCAGGACAATGGGTTTATGTGATAGCATTTCACCTTGGTCTATTGCTAATTCATATTGACGGTTTTGGTGTCATGCCTTGTGGGAAATGGTTGTTTTCTTTGTCATGTCAAAATCTATCTTACTGTAATGGCATTGTCCTTATCTTGGCATTTTGTTCCACAAGGAAGTGTTGCCTCTCCCTATCCTAATTATTGATATACTGTAGGGTGAGTATGCTTAGCCTTCCCCTTTCCTTCTTTATGCAGAAAAGCCAAAAAAATTCTATCTATCAATACTTAGAGTACCCATTTCACATGCTTACTTGAAATGTCCATGTATACCTATGTGCGCATGTTTCTGTGTATCCATGCAAACAAAGTTGCTTCTATGCACATGAAAACATGTGCAGTGTGTGGGTTAAATTTCAGATATGGGTGCACATAGAAAATCACTATAATATACATATTCATGAATTTTTTTTTTATCAAAAAACAAATCCTCATCATATTTCTGACAATCAGTGGCTAAGATCCGACGAGCTTGCCATGCTCCGACAACAAATTCGTTGTGTATGCCATCATATTTCCAACTAACTGTGGCTAATTTATGATGAGCTAGCCAAGGCTCTGATGATGGATCTGACCATATATCTAATGATGAATCCGTCATTCAGCAGTCGAAACTTTGACAACTCGCAGTTGAATTTTCGACACCGTATCCTACGATGGATCCAAAATTCAGCAGTTGGAAATCCGACAACTATCCATGGAACTTTTGAAATCCTATCTGACAAGGAGAAGTCAATATTCCAACAGTAGGAAGTCAGAAAACTGACTGTACGGCGTTGATATTTTGACTATAGATCCGACGAGTTGAGCTCAAAAATTTGAAAACTCATTGATGAAAGAATTATCCATGTTAGATTGATACTTTGTCAAATTGTCGATGGTTTTCAAACTGAATTCGAATATCCGATGAATTCCCACCATCGAAAAAAAAATACATGGTTGTCGAATAACAGACAAGTGTATGTCGAAGTTCAGACAATGCATCCGTCGAATTTTGGGCTCAAATTTTGTTGTGTCTAAGGATGGAAACTCATTTCCTGATGGAAACGTTATAAGCCAAGAGGCCTTAGAATCCACTTTATTTAAGGAGTTGTTCATGTCTGAGTTTCTTCCGCTTTTATTTCCTTAGGGTGGCACTTGCCACTGATGATCTAACTAGACGTGTTGATGTCAATGAAACTCCCAGGAGTTCCATTGATAATGAAAACTCCCGATGCATAAGAAGTTTGTATAATATTCCCATGCCGAGGGAAATTTAGTAATGTCACTACTTGGATACCCACACTACAATAGGATGGGTATGTTTATGAGAAATTTTTAAGACAAATATCTCAAATTCTATATTAGTTTGTTTTTCTATATTTTAGGAGCATTTGATGTAATTTTTAAGATCATATTAACATTTTTAAGGACGTCGAAAAGGCGACGAGCCGTTCTGTAATTAACAAGAAAAGAAAAATGAAAATTTGAAAGTCCGACACCATGGTGTCCAAAGTCCGACATGCAGATGTAGGTTTTGTGACGACAATTCGATGGGCTCCGCTATCGGAGCCATGGCAGTCTCGTTGGATGTCTTTGGAAGGACGTCGAAGATGCGACAGGAAAGCATCGGTCGAATAAGGACTAAAACTATCGAATCTTCAACCACCTCATTCGACATCCTACAATGGCCATTGAAAATGTGATGGGCTGTTGTGTAATTAAAAAAAAAAAAATTGAAAGGTTTCCACTCACAAGTTAATTTACCCTTTGATTTCAAATCTAGAAGTGTCATTTATGAAGGGTACCACCTTGGAGTTAGATATTTTTTTTGTGTGTGATACCTTTTGATCATTCTTGAGGGTTTCATGTTGTTTCATGAAGGTTCTCATAATCCCTATTTTTAGTAAGGGTTTGCCTCAGTATTTCCCCAAACCCTTGGGTGTATCATTTACTAGTATTCTTAATGCTCTTTGTGCTCATGGTGAAGAAACATAGGAAAAAACATAATAGTTCAGAGTTAATTGATACTTACCAAGATGTTTTGCAATAATTTCAGAATATAGGTTGGGTGAAGTTTATTTACAAATTGCATGGTCATCACAAGAATATTGGTGTTGCATTTTCTCAAACATTAATGATGAGATGGCTCACATTGGGGATTTAGAATTTCAGGTGGACAAAGTTTTGATATCCCATAGTGGTGAATCTATAGCAAATGCTCAAGATTGTACCACGTTGGTTAATGAGAGTAGCAAAGTAATTGACCTATTACCTCAATCTTTGCTACAGGAGAAAAATTCTCTCATAAATACACTTGAATAGTCAGTTAAATAAATTGAAACTAGTATGCATGTATCTAGTATTAGAAACATCAATTTATTAGAGTAGAATAATTCCATGACATACCTACTAGTAACTATGACTCATACAAAGAACATGGTATGCATGTGTTTATCCTTAAATACAGTCAATCTTAAACCTAGAAAACTAACATGATTCTATTACATACCTTCCAGTAACCCTTTCGAGTAACAGGATCATATTGATCTTTACGCTTGAAGTGATTAGGATCAACACCGCCAAATACTATCTCTCCTCTGTCTTGAATCACCAGCAGCACCCTGCTTGAATCCCCAATGACTGGGTCAATATGAGAAAAAAAAAATCAAGAATGATAATTATGGATTCAATGAAGTGCCACCTAATCCCTCATATTGTAGGAAAATAGGCTAACAAAATGTATGAAGCAATGACTACTCTATACTAGAGTGTCATCAATTCCCAGTAGATTCTCCTGAAGAAGAAACTGAACAATATATGCATCACTAACTACTCTAGAGTCTGTACTAGAATGTGAAAATTTCCTAGAAGGTGCTCTTGAATAACAACCTCACCAATACATGCATGACTGACATAAGCATAGTGGTGAGATACCTTATGAAACATATCTAAGAGATGAATTATTTTTTAATGGTATGAATATTAAAGAGAAGTTGTTAGTGCACATTGCACTAATTGGTTTGTTTGCACCCTAGTGATATTTATAAAGGTGTATATTCCCATGAGCATATTCCAAACCTAATAGTTTTGATATCCCTGTTCATACCAAAAAAATATCTCAATTGATATAATGAATGACCTATTGAAAACTCAGCAGTCATGCTCTCCAATGTATTTCAAAAAAATATTTCATTTGAAAGGTTTCCATTCACCAATTAGTTTACCCTTTGATTTCAATTTTTTTTGGCTAATAAGTTCAATGTCTTATTGCGAGGCTCTGACAAAATGTCATATTCAACCTTAGATAACCCAAGTTTTAACTATTACATTATTCAATCTCTTATCATGTTAGGTCTTTTACTATGTCAATCTTCAAATAGACTAACTTGATGAAATGAATTGAATGATCTTAACTCAAACAACTAAAATAACTCAAATAACTCAACACTCACTTGAACATGGTTTCCAGGTTCTAAAATGGTAGTTCAAAAGGTCTTAGGACTAGGAAGCAAATAATATCAGAATTTTTAAATATTATGCATGATTGCTAACCATTCTCATTCAGTGACTGTGTAGTTACGCCTTTGTGGATGTTAAATTGAAATTTGAAAAATACACGTGATTACTGATATTGTCATCTCTAAGTAGATCACAACCAATGACATAACATTAGAGTAATCTAGGGTAGGAGCACTGTTTACCTCTTGTTCTTAGGATTTCAGCACAAATTATAAGGTGTTGAAAATTATGAAATCCCTTTCTTTACCCAATACCAACATTTAGAATAGTCATGAAATTATACACAAAGGAAAAACTTTGGCTAAGATAGCTTGCTTCTCGGCATTATTGTATTGTAAACTGACTGGATGTTACTCTATGTTACAAGTATATAATGTTAAAAATTTCAAATTACTACATTATAAATTTAATTTACAATCACAAACAAGGATAAAAATATTGTTACTAGTATAGAGTCTAGACAACATAGCTGAAACAGGCAATTCTAAAAACCATTACACTGGAATAAAATTCACTTCCTGCAGATAACTATACTGAGAGAATTTCACAAACAGTCTTTGATGTTTAGTTTATATTACAATCAGCTTCCAGGTAACTATCCAGATGAACAATTAGTAAGAAACCTCAAGGAAGCATTGTTTGATGAGAATCCATGTAACCTTCTTAGTATTTCCTAATCCTACGAAATGGAATGCAGATAAACTCATAAGGATATCAGACTTGACCAAGCAAGCAATTAATTCAGACTACAATTCTATGTAAATAGATGTACAACATCAAAATTTCAGCTAATTTCATAGTATAGCTCACAACATTATCAAAAGTCATGGTTGCAAATGGCCTCTCTTCAATAAAAACATTTTTTCCTTGGGAAAGAGCCTCGAATCTAGGCTATTTGCATCAGATACTAAAACCCATCTAATTCTATACATGTGAAAACAACTAGAAGGTATAAAATGGAATGCTTAAAATACACTGTCGCCAGAGGATGAGAAACAACCTAAGCAAATGGTACCCATGCATTATGTTTATGATTGATCAAGGAATTGATTTACCAAGCGGTACATGTCAATGAGGGATTTTGAAATTTATTTTAAGGCCTCTGGAATTATATGAATCTCGGGAATCTATGAACATTGTTCTCATGTTTGAAAGATATACTACATACAGCCTAAGCAGACACTTGCACAACTACAATGAACGCAATATAAATACCCAACACATAGCTTAATCAAACAAAATAAAACATAATTATACCTTGATTCGTGGAGCTTTGCATTGTCTTCTTATGCTTTACCTTTCAAAAAATCATTCAACATACTTCAAATTTTGTCCTATTGCAATAGTTTCATGTTAGGACCCATCAAATAAATTTATGTTTGTTTATGAAAATAACAAAACCAATCTAAATAAATACAATACTATTCAAATCACCAAGTAACTTAATTGTTAATAATAGATCACCTGGTAAAACATGGATAACCAAAAACACTATGTATATAAGGCCATCAATCACATAAAAACACCATTTCTTGCCTCTTAACTATGGAAATGTTTCTCAACGCTATCTGTAACAAGTTTCAATGGAGGATTCAAATATCAATAGTGAAAATTATAAACTAAGATTGTAGAAATAGCTGTTATTTAATGTATTCTTCCTTACCATTTATTGAGATCCTCTCTGTTTCGAGAAAAAATTAATATTCTCTACTAAACAGGACCAACCATGTGAAGGTGGAAGCTCTTATGGCCCCTCCCCCCCTCACATCACTCTCAATTCCCCAAACCCAATGCATCTACTTGCAAATAACAATTTATTTCACTATTTCGCAATCCAAATAACAATGCATCTATAATGCATCTACTATACATTATTTCACTCAATAGTTGAAAGATGCTTTCATTAAATCATTCATTAAACCATTCAATCATTCAATAGATAAAAAATCCATTCATTAAACCATTCATTAAATCATTCATTAAACCATTCATTTAGTCAATGGTAGATAAAAAAAGTCAGTACACCATTCATTAAAGCAATCATTTAAATATTCATTCACGAAACAGAGGAAAAAACCATGAATTTTTTTATTATTATAAATAAGAATCACTCAAAATTTGTTTAGTCGCTTCCTTTTTACTTTTCTTCTCTTTAAATATTTAGTTAGAGTCACATCTTCTGGAATCTGATCCTCGGTCTCCCTACTAGTCTGCTCGCAAGGTTGAACTTCCATCGAGGGGCAATGAATTTCTACAGTTATGTCAAAATATTTCATTAATATATTTATATTTTTATAAATATGAATAATTCATTGAAAAACGCATTATGAATGTGTGTTTTTACCTGCCATGGGCACATAAGCATGTTCAACATTATCTTGTACACGCCCAACCTATTCAGTGTTATCTGCATCTACATGCTCTGTAGTTGAATTGTGTAGAAATAGAATTAATGTTCATCATCTACAATTATCTATACAAAACAATAGAACATTAATAAACTCATTTCCAAGAATTGAAGCATGATCTTCGTCTGGTTGGTCATGTACATCCTCGACATGAATGAGATCATTACTTTCCTGCTCAAAAAGGAACAAATAATGAATATGTTAATTTATTTATAAAGAATATATTGCATGAGAATTAATAAATTATCATTAAACTATATAGTTTCTACATACCTGCGCACTAGATGGATCAGTAGAAGATCATGCAGTCTGCCCAGACAAGCTTTTCTGGTGTTCAACAATGGCATCAAAGCCCTGCTCGAAGCCAAGCTTCATGTAATCTACACTGGGAAATTCTTTGAACCAATCGGCCTTCATATTTGCATGATGTCATTAATTTTACATTTTTTTCCAGAACAAAATGAAAATAATTATTTGTATGATATTTGGGTGTGGATTCAGGTTTTGCGATACCTACATATCAGGCTACCAAGTTCGAGTAACCACCAGTCCCAAGCTTGTGTTGGCCATTTTTTTCAATTATTTCCTTGGTGGCCTTAGATGTGTCTATGAGCCTAATCAAGTTCTGAAATATGTTAGTCAATGTACCAAATTTGATATAAAAACTAGTAATAATAAGGCTTACCACTACATTTTGGATTGTATTGCATACCTCCCTGTTCCTGGTGGTATCTTTCCTGATTTTCTCAGGCCCTTCTCTTTTCCATCTTCCACAAGGGATTTCCACTCCATAGATGGAATCATTTGAGGGCACTCATACATAGGGTTCTTTTCTAGGTGAGCCCTATACTGGTCTCAAACAATATTCAGACGTTTGCCAGCCTTCTGTAGGACCTTCGATGAATTGAAGGTATCTTTTTCGAACAGACCAACCAAGCGATTAGTCAGATCATCCTTTAAATATTTTGGTTGCTTGTTCCACATTGTGAGGATGGTGGGCCTGAAGATATCCAATGTCAAATCATTCATATCTTTATAAAATATATCATTTCCTACAAAACATTAATGCCATCATTAGTCAACATTAAAAAATATTATCGTTATATTAGACACAAATTATAAAAACTAAATTGAACAATTTATAATGACCTAGAATCCTCTCTATCTTTATTGGAACCAATTCTTCATTCACCAAAAATGTATATTGTATTGAACTAGTGCTAGTGACATGAGAAGATCCAGGAAATGCATCCACATCTCTATCTAACCCTCCATCCACCCCTTCTTCTGTAGCATTTGTTGTGGGTGGGGCAGCATTGGCTGCACCCTCTGCTGCCCTTGGGGGTGTACTGTTCAGTGGACAATATGGGAGCAGTATGTGGTGTACATGGCGTGGTTTGGTCACTGGGACCAACATTTCCTTGACCACCACTGTTAATATCCATAGCACATTGTAAACTCAAACCATTGTATTATAAGTTCACTAGCATATAAAATCAAATATTATAAAGTTATTATAAATAAGTTTGCATTGTTATTCGAGAACTTACGTCCAATTGTTTACGTTGCTGTAACAACAATTGAGTCCTTGTTTCGATCCCTTCTGTTTGTGGAACTGCCAATGTCAGAAGAATCAATTCCTCATTTTAGAATGTGGAATTACATTTAGGTTTACTGGTTTCCTCGAGGATCCACTCGTCTAATCAACAGTTGGGAACTTTCCTCGGTCAACCTGCAAAAAAGGTAGACAACATTATCATCATGAACACAAACATAAAAATGAAAAAATACATAACAAAATAAACATTATGCTACACGATATACATGTTTACGAATTTAAAGTATTTGAAATGGAAAATTACATTCATGTTTTCCTGTTGCCTCGATGCTGTAGTCGGCTGATCAATAGCCGGTTGGCTTCCTTGATCAACACTCTACATGGAAAATAGACAAGATTATATAAATGAACCGAATATAGTAATGGAAATACATAACAACAGATCTGTATGTCCATCATAAATTTATTACATTGGAAATATCGATGTATACCTAACGCCTTGACTCAGGTCTACAAACATCTATGGAGAGGGAGTTTCCCCTGAGAGAACCCTGCATCAAAAACATACTAAAAATTACCTAATGAAACCAAAAAAGTAAAAAATTACAATTACATGCTAATGAAAAATCCTATAGATGTTAAAATAATTAATAAAAGGTTGGTTAAAATGTTGCATGTACCACAACCATACTAACCGTGTTTGTATCTACATGATTCAAATTGTAATTAATAAGCAGTTCTTTGCCAACAAATATTGATTTAATTGCACATACAAAGACACAGTTTCCTTCGCACGACTTGAATATGCAGTTGGGTTGCTTAAGTGTAGACCCCGGTTGTGTACTATTTATAAACTCCGCAATATTACCAGTTTTTTTTGGCCTTCCGTCCATGTACAACATTGCTCTTTTATTTTGACCTTTGTCTTTCAGTTGTATATAATTCATTGAAAACCCATATCTACACATACTTTGTGTATATTGGAACAAGCACGTCCAATCACTATAGTGGTAAGAGGGTCCAACATACTCCATCAATTCTGTACATCTGCCGTATCCAACCTTTATTTTGTCCATGTAAAACAACCCCAATCCATGCAATGACGATGGTGCAATTCTATATATCCTCTCATTCACACAAAAATCAATGTTTATTTGAGGAAGATCCTAGGAACCCATTGTTTCACTAGGTGTTTGTACCTAAAGTGCACCTCGATTCTTCCCATTGTCTCATCATCATAGGAACATGACCTCCCTCCTTTGAGAAAAATTTCCATGTGTTTATTGAATTTTCTTCTGATCTTGTGACATCTAGTTGATATAGCCCTTTTAGACCTACTAGATTTCTTACTTTCCTCTATCCTTCCAAAATCCCCTCGCTGGAGGAAGACAGGTCTGATAAATACCTGTTTGGTTCTACCTACACCATGGTCGGGAAAAAAATTGGCAAAAACATAGCAAAATAACAGCAAAAAACTTGTAAAAGTTTCCTACTTCCTAAAGAAAAATCTTGTCAAGAATGAGTTTGCATAATAGGTGTGGGCATTTGGTAGCCCTAAAAATTCTAATGTATGCCCCTCTTTTAGTTACATACAAGTCTCCATTCTCACTTATTGCTTGCATTTCCTTTTCCTAACATGGGCTAACAAAATATCATGTTATACATGGGCACTATGGTATGCTCACAAATGTTTCCTTGAAATAACATATCTTCGCATTCATCTACATTTACATCGGATTGAAGTGATACGGAGTTGTTATGTTGGTCACTTCCCTCAAAAAACATCTTTGACATGAGTTACTTTTTCAAGGAATCTTGGTTAATCTCTTCTTCCAAACATTTAGATCACTTCTCAACTCTACATTGGCCCGATTATTCAAATTTTTGGCCACTCCTCTCTCCTTACTCTATAGTCATTGTTGTTGTAACCCTTGCTTTTTATGGTTGTAAGTGGTTTTTATTTTTCCCATGAATTTTGTTGTGATGTTGTAGATGATTATCCATTTTACCTAAAAGTGCCCAGGTCTCATGTAGGACCCTTTAAGAGTCATAATAAAAAGTATTTTTAGAGGATGTTATTCAACAAATGATACACCAAAACCATACTTATCAGTTAATATTTGTGTATGGATGTTTTTCTCTCTCCCATAATTTATCATACTAATGGGCTTGTGACTATCATGCATTAGAGGAAATTTCAACTCAAAATGGGCCTCCTAAAATGAACTAATAAAATAATAGTTAAAATAATAAAATAATATTTATTAATTTTGGAGGTAGAAAAGAAAAAAACTACTTTTTTTTTGTAGTTTTGACATATCTCCCCATGTTTTTACTCAAATTTCGATTGGGAGAGATCGTTGTATGTGGAATTTAATTCTGCATCCAACGAGTACCCACTCGGCATACTTTTGATGGACCCCGCTACCCCAAAAACAAGAAATACCTGAAAAAAAGGAATGATGACATCATCATTCCATTTTTTCAGGTATTTCTTGTTTTTGGGGTAGCAGGGTCCATCAAAAGTATGCCGAGTGGGTGCTCGTTGGATGCAAAATTTAATTCCGCATCCAACGAGCTCTCCCATTCAAAATTTGAGTAAAAACACAGGGAGATATGTCAAAAATACAGACAAAAAAGTAGTTTTTTTATGATACCTATCCCCAAATTTATATTAAAAAAGTGTTAAAGACCTATACGGTATTTCAAATTTAAAGCAATTTCATTGGCTAACACATGATGACATGGAATTTGAATAAAAGTTAAAAGGCCCATTTTGAGTTGAAATTTCCTCTAATGTCAATTCCTTATTTGCATAGTGGCAATCCTACAACACTACACTGGACTGTCTTATGACTAACTCATGAATCTTCCCATGGTTATTAAATATCCATCTATAAGAACATATTGTGGTTTCATCATTGCTCCCATTCAAGAACAAAAAATTAGACACAACTTCTCTCCCTACATTAAGTCCACGTGCACATAATGACTAGCTTTGGTACTTCCTAAATTTTCACTCTTCCTTTTGAAAACAAAAGTGAAACACGAAACAATATCCTTTCTTTCAGGATCTTGCATAGCTGATGGCTTTGATTGAACTGTATAAGTACTTTGTTCCCAAAGTAAATATTTTTAGACCTACGAATGAAGGGGACAGAGATGAATGGTTGAAGGATTCCAATGGAGGATGAATTGATGCCCTTTTCTGCCTACCCAAGGGTCCTTTTATAATGAATATTATCCCTAAATTCTCATTGATTTGTAGCCTTCTATTTTTCACCCATACTAATCA
>LPNX010827376.1:47494-71486 GCA_001517045.1 Pseudotsuga menziesii | reverse complement strand
AAATACATTTATATCAGTCTGTAATATTTGTTGATTTGTTCCTTTTAGCTTGTCATGATGATGCTTGTTTTCCCATATTAATTTT
Organism: Pseudotsuga menziesii; assembly: GCA_001517045.1. Classification (NCBI taxonomy): domain Eukaryota; kingdom Viridiplantae; phylum Streptophyta; class Pinopsida; order Pinales; family Pinaceae; genus Pseudotsuga; species Pseudotsuga menziesii. The sequence goes on along the minus strand of LPNX010827376.1, from coordinate 71,401 downwards.
CAACCCTAAGGCAACTCTAACTTTTTTTCCCATATTAATCTTGAACTCTAAGGCAATCCCATAGTAGAAAGAACCATAAAATACTATTCCACATAAATCAAAAGGCTCTTAAATTAACTGTATCATGACTTCCTCAATGATTTGATGAATCCCTTGAAATTGTCTTCTAAATATAGTGAGACAAGGCTCAAAACACTTACCTAAAGAGATTGTTTCCTTTTCTCTTTATCATTAATTTCTATGATATGTGTTTCAAGTGATGCTAATGTTGTCCATCTTGTGATACTCTCTTGTCAATTTCCTAATAGGGTGGCATTAAATGGCTTGCATTCTACTTTGATCAATCTGACAAAGTCATTTTCTCCAACCAACCATATTAAACTTGAATGGATTTTGGACCTTTCCTCTCTTTCCACTTGGAGAAAAATTAGCAAATGGTTTGGTTCACCTCCAACTTCGACCCAAGTTCTTAGCCTTTTGTGATCACTCATCAAGGAGGCATAGATTAACCTAATGTTGTCAAGAAGAACACCAAACTCTTGTTTATCACTAGATTCTATGCTCTATGTTTCAAGTGACACTAATGCTTGTTGATCTTTTATTATTCTCTCATCATTTGTGTAAGATATTGTTGTTGTTTTCACAAACTCGGGGTTTGAAACAAATTGTAGTCTTATAGACTCTTTGAGAGGCATCAATTGGTTTATGTTGATATTATTAAGTATATACAGAAGGCTTCAAAAAGAGAATCTCGAATTTGTCTTTCTCTACTCCATCATCAAATAGGTTGAGGTTAGCTTCTTCAAAACCACATATAGGTTCACTATAATTGTCTAGGGATAAATGAAACCTTTTTAATCTTCAACAGTCTCTACCAACATAATAGTCTGTTACATGTACTAGGGTCTTCAGTCAAATCAAGAGAAATATTCTACAAACATATGAAGAACTGTTTGATTTTCTAAACCAAGGGGATCGAAAAAGGGAAAGGAAACATCAAAGATTGCTCACACTAGAGAATAATTCTAAAGCTAACCAACTATCTAAACCACAAAGGTCATCTTCTCGTGTTAAATGTAAGAGGGGCAAACAAAAATCAGACACAGTGACATTTGACATAAAATGTCCAAATAACAAATGGAGGACATCAAAATACCTAGTACTTGCTTCAAAACCCGAAGCATAAACCATAAGATTCGTGTTGTCCATTAATGGCCAAGTATTGCCTAACCCAATTTCCAATGAACTAAGCACCTCACAGTCGAATCAGGATATTGGGCCAAGTTTATTGCACAATCCATCTATCATTTGAGGTACATACAAAATGTGTATGCCCAAGGCTTGCTATATCATGAATTTGAAGAATCAAAGTTACATAAATTGCATCAAATAAATTTCAAAGGCCGAGGGGAAGAAACCTAAATTAAGTGGTGGAAAAAGCGAAATGGTCATTTTGTTGGATTAACATCTTCAACAAAATTTAGGAGTACAACCATCAATCCAACCTACCTTCTTTCATAATAAAAGAATCAATCCCACCTACCTTTTTTTCGTTATTGAAACAAGGTTTCCATTCTTTGTGACAGGGTTGAAGGTGGATGATATTTTTGTTGAGAGTATCTTGAGATACATCAATGATCTGACCTATCTGAAGTATATTGTTGAAGGACTGACTCTATTAGGGTAGCCTCCAATTGCTGCTCGTCACCTTACATGCAGGTTCATAATTATATGCAGCTCCAATTTGCCTAAATGTGCACAGTAGTTCCTTTTGTATGCCTAGGGTGCCTTCTCCACGGTTGCAACAAACCCAGGACTGATGTTATTTATGCTGAGATTGCACCGAAAATTAATTTTTTGTGGGTTGTTGAGAATTAATTTGAGGCACCGACTTAGGGTAGAGGGTGGATGGACTGTCCATACACACCTGAAATGCTTAATCATTGCCCATGATTAAAAGTGCTCAGGGTGAATTTTTACTTCTGTCTTATGATTTTTATCGTTTCCTAGAATTATCATTAACATGTTGTTATCCATTTAAAAGTGTACAAAATGATCTCTGAAAAGGTCCACGGAATTATGTATATTAGGCTTCAACTTAACAATGAAATCCACAAGTCTAGGCAAATATTCTAGTACATCTCTTTTATAGCAATGGACAAATAATAATGTTAGTTCTTGGAGATCTTGTAGAGTGGATGTTTTAACCTCTTCACTACTACTATGTAGTGCATAACCCAGCACTTCAGAGAACCACCCTGTTGTTTATGGTATCCATTCAATTTGATGCATATCTTGGAAACATATAGACATGGACTTTCTAAATGGCACGAAGAAAAATCCAATCATCCATAAACCGAATTAGATCAATTTTGGAAACTGAGTGTTTAATCGAGTTCATTCGAACATTGAGAAACTAGGTGGGGGATTCATCTCATTGAATTTAGGTTTCTAATTCTTCTAACAAAATCTTGGCATGCAATAAAGAGTGGGAACTATTTCTGAAGGTAAACCACTACTCTATTCAGGTCGAGTATTCACATAAAACTGCTCCCTGCTCCCTTGCAGCTCTGATGATTGGTGGGCTACGATGATCCAAGAGATAATGTTTCCCTATATCTCATCTATCCTAATGTAATGTGGCAGTCTAGGGCATCTAAAATTTCAGTTTGGAATCGATGTGGTTGTAGATGTTTTTCCACAAATACACAACAAACATCACAACATGCCCAAAAAACCTTGTCACAGCATGCACAAAAAAATGACGTGATGTTTACCCGTTGAGCCATGAGCTCCTAAATCCTAGATCGAACCCGTGAGCCGCTGTGAAATGATAGACAGGAGCTACTAGGGATCAAATTTGAAGGGCAGTTCTTTATTTCATTTTGAAGGGTGTATATGATATCACCCTTCAGTGATGAAAGGCTTCGAAAAAAATCACATTTCAATTGACAATAATAACTTAATCACACATTAAAAAAAAGTCAAATAATATATTGTTTTTCAATTTTATTTATGCTACCTAAAAATAATTGAACCCATAATTAATACAATGACAATAATTTCAAATTATATTATTTCTTTTCAAAATGAAATAGTACATTCAAGGTTTTTGAGTTCAGCAACCATTAAATTCAATTTGAGTTCAAATTTTTCAAGGAAGTTGAAATGAGATTCACAGATTATGTACATTATATAATACTATGGAATAGTTTTGAATTTATTAGAAAATAAAGTTTGTTTTCAGTGACAATTGAAAAATCGAGGCCACGTAAATATATAACAAGTTCCAAGTTGTTAGAAAGAATGACTAGATAAGGGGTCGAGATCAATCCAAGCCACGACCATAAGAGAAACACCAATGAAACCACCAATGTGTGCTATTAATACTTAATATTTCTACTCCTGCATCAACCCAATACAACCATCAGAAATGAATACCTTTTATAAATGAATTTGACGACAAACTATACCATACCATTATGTCACATGATTTGAGTTCGAATATGAGTTTGACTAAGTTGAAATTGAGGTTCCCATTCTACTTTTTTTTTGAGATAAGGTTCCACACACATATATACCATGCTCTTATATAATATGGTTACATCATTTTCTTGAATGTATAGACAATACTATTCTCATTATCAAGTGCTAATAGAAATGTCTCAGACAATACCACTCTCATTATCACTCATGGAAATGCCTCACATATTTTATATTTGCATTATTATATACTACTTTTTCTCTTGAATGTATACACAATACTATTCTCATTATCAAGTGCTGATAGAAATGTCTCACACAATACCACTCTCATTATCAGTAATGGAAATGTCTCACATATTTTATATTTGCATTATTATATAATACTTTTTAAATTATTAAAATGTTGGCCTTGAATTGATTGAATGCTTAGCATCACATTACGACTTGAGTGGATTACAATTCCCATGCCGACACAAATATGAGTCATGCCTAGACTAGATTCATATTAATTATTTTCTAATAAATCTCATTTGTTACTTGCAGGTGACGAAAGTTGAAATTAATGTTTGACGTGTAATTTGTAAGGCCGTCCTTTTAATGAAGTTCAAACTCAATTTATGTACTTTCTTAAAAACGGTTAAAAATCGTGATTAACATTTTAAATCATGGCTATTTTTTTAATGGCACTTCTCTGATGTGCTAAGAGGCCTTTGACAGGCTCTGACGGGTTCAATTTTAAACCCTGGGAGCTACTCCAAAATTCATAAAACTGTCCAAATTGCATAGAACTATGCAGAACGAGTCATCCATATTTTATATTATATGTATTTTATGTTTATTATGTTTTTTATTATATATTATTTTATCATCATCATCCACATATAGGTAGTGATATGAACTTTTCACCCACATTAAAAATAAGTAAAACTTACTGTATTTTAAAGATACTTGTTTTGTAATCCACCAACATTAAGAATAATAAAAACTTAGATTATTTCAAATATTCATGTTCGAAAAAAATTGCATAATACCGACAAACCTTTCAATTAAAAAGTGATGAGAAGGAAATTGTTGAATATAGCCAATAAAATGAAAGGAATTTTTTGTATCCTTGAAATACTTCTTATATCTGATAGATTCCTCGACTTCTAGAACTATGGGTCCCAAATATAAGTTCAATAGAGAGATGCAAACCTAAGAGGAAGTTTAAAAACATCCTAACTTGAATAATGAAACTTAACATTAATGAGGGAAGAACAATCTACCTAACGACACATCCCTATTTTGGATAAATGAAAATAAAGTCCGACACCATGATGACGATCTTGATGATGATGATGATGATGATATCTTCATCATTGTGATCCTCATCCTCGTCATCATCATCATTTTCATAATATTCATGATGATGATGATCATCATCATCATCATTGTCTTCATCATCGTGATCAACATGATGATGACATGATGATGACCAACATCATCATCATCGTCATCGTCGTCATCGTCGTTGTCTTCATCATCGCGATCAACATGATGATGACCATGACCATGGTGAAGATGATGGATGGTGATGGTGAAGATGGTAATCATCTTCATCATCACCATCCTCACCATCATCACCATAATCTTCATCATCATCACCCTCTTCATGACAATGATGATGATGATGAGGGTCATCGTGATGATGGTGTTGAGCGTCATGGTAATGGTGATGATGAGGATGATGTTGGTGATGGTGATGATGATGGTGATGGTGAAGGTGATGATGATGGTGTTCATGGTGATCATGACGATGGTGATGATGGTGGTGATGATGATGATGGTGGTGGTCATGGTGGTGATGATGGTGATGGTGACCATGATGGTGATGATGGTGATCATGATATTGATGGTGGTCACGGTGGTGGTGATGGTGATTTGGATGGTGGATGGCGATGGTGAATATGGTAATCATATTCATCATCACCATCCTCACCATCATCACCATAATATTCATCATCATCACCCTCTTCACCATAATCATCATCTTCATCATCGTGATAATGATGACAATGGAAATGATGATGGTGATGATGGAAAAGATGATGATCATCACCCTCTTCACCCATCACCACCATCATCATCATAACCATCATCACTGCCATCTTCATCATGTTGTTCATCGTCGTCTTCATCATCGTGATCAGCATGATTATGACAATGACCATGACTATGAATACGATGACGATCAACATGATGATGATGATGATGACAATGATGATGATGATGATGAGGGTCATGGTGATGATGATGATGTTGAGGGTGGTAATGGTTCCGATGATGATGATGATGGTGATGGTGATGGTGATGGTGATGGTGATGATGATGGTGATGTTTATGGTGATGGTGATGGTGGTCATGGTGATCATGATGATGGTGATGATGATCACCATCGCCATCACCATCACCATCACCAACACCATCACCATCACCATCCATCATAGTCACCCCCGTAAGTGACATAAAATCTTGTAACATGAAATGTTATATGTGATTCTATATTATGAGTAATGGAATATATTATTTTATTTAACATTTTATATTTTTTTATGCATTCTCATTTTATTTTTTTAAATAAAGAAAATAAATCTTCAAAATGAGAAATCTAATGTTAAGTATTATTTAATGTAATTTAATTACAACTGAAAATTCAATTCCAATTACATTAGTATGGAGCACCATGACCCAATTTTCAGTAATACCTCCCATCTAGTATGTTAAGCATCATTGTCTTCAAACACGTTTGGGAGGCTGCTAAGTGGATTTGGGTAATAGTCACCCTTGTAAGTGACATAAAATCTTGTAACATGAAATGTTATATGTGATGATGATGATGAGGGTCATGGTGATGATGATGATGCTGAGGGCCATGGTGATGGTGATGGTGATGATGGTTATGGTGATGGTGATGGTGATGATGGTGATGGTGATGATGATGATGATGGTCATGGTGGTGATGAGGGTGATGTGGATGATAATGGTCATGGTCATGGTGGTGATTATTATGGTCATGGTGATCATGATAATGATGGTGGTCATGGTGGTGATGATGGTGATGTGGGTGGTGGTGACGGTGGTGATGATGGTAATGTGGATGGTGATGGTGAAGATGATGGATGGTGGATGGTGATGGTGATGGTGATGGTGAATATGGTAATCATATTCATCATCACCATAATCTTCATCATAATCACCTTCTTCACCATAATCGTCATGATGGTGACGTGGATGGTGATGGTGAAGAGCATGGATGGTGATGGTGATGGCGAAGATGGTGGATGGTGATGGTGATGGTGGATGGAAATGGTGAATATGGTTGTCATCTTCATTTTCACCATCATCACCATAATCTTCATCATCATCATGACCCTCTTCACCATAATCGTCATCATCATCATCGTCCCCATCATCATTGTCTTCATCATGTTGATCATCATCGTCTTCATCATGATGATGATCATCATCCTCATCATCACCATAATCTCCATCATCACCATCATCATCGTATTCATTTTCAAATTTAACATTTTATATTTTTTTATGCATTCTCATTTTATTTTTTTAAATAAATAAAATAAATCTTCAAAATGAGAAATATAATGTTATGTCTTATTTAATGTAAACTTTTTTTTTTATTCCATTTTTATATAAAACAATTGGAATGTAATTTAATTTTTTTTATTTCATTTTTCTATAAAGAACTTTGAATTATATTTTTAATGGAATTTAATTTTAAATAGAATTTAATTTTCTTTTTTTATTTGATTTTTATAATTTAATTTTTACTTTTAATTGTTTTCTTATTTGATTTTATATGAAATGTTTTTTTATTTTTGGTTTAGTTCATTCCTACCCAACCTAGTTCATCCTGACCGCAGGCACAAACATCTTCTAGCTGGAAGGACTGCTTCAGCCATGGACAACCGGGAGGCAGATCAGGAAAATGACCCACTAACCACTATCTTTCCACTATCCCCGTCAACAGGCGCTGCTTTAGAACCTTTAGCTGGAAACCCTACATTTTTCCCGTCACCGGATTCTGTCGAGGTTTGTTCAAAACGGGACCAATTTTCTCACTGTCTGGAGTGGCACACACTGATTTTCTCCTCCATCTGGACCCGGATCTGTCAATACTCGATCAAACCATTGCAAAATTGGGGGATTTTTCGAACATTGGATGGTCAGAAGCACCTCCTCCACAATCAACTATCGCAACCGGAGAAGCCATTGATGTAGATATTTTTCTCAACTCGGTGGTAGCAACAAATGGCATTGATGCAGAGGGTTTTGTCAACTCGGTGGTAGCAGCAACTGGCACTGAAGAAGTTCTACCAGGCTCGAGCTCAAAATCTCATCACAGCCCATCTGCAGGAACCATAGAGGAGGACAAAGAAAATGGAATCCCTAGGAAAAAGAGGCAGAACAAGTGCTTGGTGCCAACCTGTGGAAACCTCGATATGGTCTGTAGTGTCAATGTGGCCATTGAGGAAGCGGAAGCTATGGATGACAGGTTAATTGTCGGGAAGATTCATGGTTGACACCCTATCCTTGAAGAGATGAATGGATGGGTTCAAAAAAGTTGGGCCGGCCTCTTATCATCTGCGACAAAGGTAGGCGAATTAACAAAGGGTTGGTATACTTTCACCCTTGGCAATAAGCATGACGCCAAGAAAATATTGAACAGAAACTGGTTCTATGGGATGATACCCATTCTGTTGAAGAGATGGACGCCCCTGTTCAATGCTATCAATGAATGAATGGATACAATGGTTGTATGGGTACAATTACCAGGCCTACTGCTGGAATTCTAGAACCCAGCATCACTGAAGGACCTCGGTAATGTCATAGGGGCATACCTGGAAGTATATTTCTCATACCTACAAACCTAGAGGAGGGGTGTGGCACAAATATTGGTTTCTATAGACATAAGAATGGAGCTGAAGGAGTGCCTGAACCTCATCAGAGGCAATGTAACTCAACAGAAACCATTGGACTATGAGTTTTTACCATTTAGATGTCATCGGTGCAAGAAAGTGGGACATATGGCATGAAAATTCCCTATTGCGGCATCTACAGTGATAGCACGTAAAATAAAGTACCTTAGCTATACCGATCCATAGGACAAAGGGAAGAAATATTTAGCACTAGGTGCAAGAAGATCTGAGATTGTTCCTCTACAACACCCCCCTAAAGAGCAGACAGAACTTTGTACCGAAGGAAGCATGCAACACCTCATGGGTATGTCCTCTATTGTTTCTATAAAGTAACAGTTAAATAATTTTATTATAAATGATGTTGCACCTACACAAAACTACACTTCGGTGACATTTCATCCCCCTCCCACCTAGGAAAAACCCCCATCCCACCCTACTTCCCTGCTTTCTCCCCCCTCCCTCTCAAAAGAGTGACCTATTTCCCCCACACAATATTGTGCTCCCCAACCCATGATCAACTCATCCCCTAATTCTGACTCCATTTCCCCAATCATATTTCAACTCCATTCAAGGGACATACCAGCTCAGGAAAACCCTTTATTCTGCTTGGGGGCGAACCCAATTCTCCCAACCCAGCTGAAAGGAAGAGGCAAACCCTCTTTCCTATCATTTGGCCAGCAAAATTCACTCCGCGATCAATCAAATGGTAAGCAAAAAACTCTTTTTGGGGAACTTAGAGTAGTGCAAACCCATGAAGGGGATCCTAAATGAAATTCCTATCTCTCAACTGCAGGGGTCTAGAAAGTACCCGAAAAAAACTTTCCCTACAAAGAGTGATATAGGTGTAGAAACCTGATATCATTATAATGCAGGAAACCCTAGGCACTAAAGAGGAGGTATCTAGGTTTTTGTCCTCTATTTCAAGCAGTTTCACCTTTCTGGCCCAGAGTGCAAAAGGTCACTCAAGAGGTTTAGCAATTGTATGGAACCCTATCATGTTGCGCTGTCAAAACTCATGGGGAGCCTCCCTTGGAATGGGGCTAGAAATTTTCTGGGTAGAAGCAAACCTACATCTCAACCTTATAAACATCTATGGTCCTTATAATGGTCGAGTGGGTTTCTGTGAGTCAGTAGAAGCCTCTCAGTTTCTAGAAAAGGAGAATGTGATTATCGCGAGGGGGGGGGGCCTTAATTTCACCATTACGACCCATGAGATTTGGGGTCCAAATGCAAGAGTGGAACCTCTGGAATATTTCTTCCAAAACCTATTACAGAGCCTTAAGTTGGTGGACCTAGATCCTTAGAATCCCAATTCAAGTTGGACAAACAGAAGAGCAGGGAAAGACCGAATTGCAAAAATACTATATAGATTTCTGGTGGAGGAAAGTTTATTGGAGTATTATCTACAGTTCAAGGAATGGGTAGACTTACAACGGGACTCAGATCATCATCCCATCTACCTGGAAGTATCAAGAAACCCTCAAAAAACAACCCGTCCTTTTAAATTTGGTGTAGCCTAGCTTAAGCATGAGGAGGTACTTGAGCTCATAAAATCAAACTGTACCCCTTATGTAGCAGAATTCGGATAAAATGATGCAACACATTTTGTGCAAATTTTGGCTCAAGTTAAGAAGCTATTGAAGGAATGGGAAAAAAAAAGACACAGGATGAACAAGCCCTATTAATTTTTTGAACACAAAGACGGGGAAGTCTGTGACTTTTACCATAGACCTTTTGTGGAAGCCTTTCCTATAAGGAAACTTGTTTGACTATTTTGGACACACATATCTACAAACCTCTCTTAAACTCTTCTTTTCAGCTCCATTCTCCGCTTAGCAAAAGGAGCATAGGCTATAGGCGTAGCTCATTTTTGGAACTATCAAAAGGATCAAGGGTAACATAAACAACAACAAAAGAGAACTTATATGTAGCTCCTTTTTGGCATAATCTCTTGGGATAGAGATGATTAGATGGTAAATTGTTTCCTTGTGGAATAGTGGCTGTTACAAAATGTTGGTTATATAAGCAGTGGTATGCATTTGCATACAATTTTCTACAGACTTATTTGGATTTTAATAAAATTTTCATCTTGTTTTCCTATGGAGAAAAAAAAGACTTGTAACACAAATCAATCAAAATAAAAGGAAAGAATAAAACTAAAATGCTCAAACTAGAAATAATATTTTAATTTTTTTTCAATCATTGTAATAAAATTGAAATGTCATTTTTAAGCTAGCATCTCGAAAATGTTTTTTTGTTTATTTATTTATTTTCATATAATTGAATATATAATCCTTATTTATTTAATTTTTATCAATTGGATTAAAGGGACACAACAGTGCTGAATTCTATGACATGGCGGGCTTGCTATTGGCAATGGGTCAATGGTAGATCATAAAACACCGTGCGGAGCTCATTCATGAATATTATCATCGTCTATTGAAGGAATGATCAGAGAAGCTCATATTACATTTTTTTGCTCTGTTTTTTCTAAACTGTTTATTATATAATAGGTTATATCAGCATTCTATACTGCCTGAGTGGGCTATGACAATAGTGAACTATTTCTGATATTTATTTTTGGACATACTTCAGTACGTGGCTAGAACTTGATATATCAGTTTTTTTGATATATGTGGGTAGCAAGGACTGTATTTGTCACTTATTTTGTACTCTTTGTATGGACCTTTATGGTACTTTTTGAATACACAAGCAGTGTATCTACAAAATGTAAATTTGTTCTAATGAAATTATCAAATTATAATGAAATTCTATTGGATAGTTGAGATTCTATAAAATGGATTTTATCAAGAGTACATCAAACAAATATGGAAAATCTGCCACAATTGTTAACATTGAATAATTCCACTATTTTTACTCATCAAAATTGCATTTGAATAATTCCACTAGTTTTACTCATCAAAAATACATTAAACAAATATGAACACTTTGTCCTACATTTGTTCAATGAGAATAATTTGATTGGTTTTTAGTGTCCCAAATAGTTAAAACAACATAATATACCAAAAAGTATATGTTGATGAAATTATGAAATTATGAAATTATGATGAAATTCTATTGTATAGTTGAGCTTCTATAAAAGGGATTTTATCAAGAGTACATCAAACAAATATGGACAATCTGCCACAATTGTTAACATTGAATAATTCCACTATTTTTACTCATCAAAATTGCATTTAAATAATTCCACTAGTTTTACTCATCAAAAATACATTAAGCAAATATCAACACTTTGTCCTACATTTGTTCAATGAGAATAATTTGATTGGTTTTTAATGTCCCAAATAGTTGAAAAAAACATAACATACCAAAGAGTATATGTTGATGAAATTATGAAATTATGATGAAATTCTATTGTATAGTTGAGCTTCTATAAAATGGATTTTATCAAGAGTACATCAAACAAATATGGACAATCTGCCACAATTGTTAACATTGAATAATTCGACTATTTTTACTCATTAAAATTGCATTTGAATAATTCCACTAGTTTTACTCATCAAAAATACATTCGACAAATATGAACACTTTGTCGTACATTTGTTCAATGAGAATAATTTGATTGGTTTTTATTATGTCCCAAATAGTTAAAACAACATAACATACCAAAGAGTATACATAATGTGCAACACATGTAAACTTATGGTACAATTTCAAGATAGATAATTCAAATAAGTTATACAATAACTACTTGAAGAATAAAACATTCAAATACTCCAACACATTCCTATATCCAAATCACATGTTTCCCTCAAGAGTAATTATATGACGTATAAGCATGTATTCATTGTTTCCAAGAGAGTAATTATATGACTTGTATGAATATGTGTTCATTCATTACACATGTAGGTCCTTAATTTGGTCCAACAATGTTACATATACATTTAATTGCATAAATGCGCCTGTTGGGGTGATATAATATATATTAACTCTATGTGTGCCCCTCTTGGGTCATGACAAAGTACTTTTCCCTCAAATCTTTTCACTTGATGTATTTGGACCATTAAGTGAATCGACGAAACATATGTAGATCACCTGATAAAACATGGATAACCAAAAACACTATGTATATAAGGCCATCGATCACATCAAAATGCCATTTCTTGCCTCTTAAATATGAACATGTATCTCCATGCTATCTGTAAAAAGTTCCATTAGAGGAGTCAAATAACAATAGTGAAAATTAAACACTAAAATTATATAAATAATTGTTTTTAATGTATTCTTCCTTACCATTCATTGATCTCCTCTCTATTTCAAGAATAATTTAATATTCTCAACTAAACATGACCAACCACGTGAAAGTGGAATCTCTTATGGCCCCTCCCCCTCTCACATCACTCTCAATTCCCAAACCCAATGCATGCACTTTCAAATAACAATTTAATGCAAATTATTTCACTCAATAACTAACAAAATCTTTCATTAAATTATTCATTAAACCATTCAATCATTCAACAGCTGAAAAAAAATCCAATGAATATGTTAGTGATGATGATGATGAACATGATGGTGATTATGATGATGTTAGTAACTCTTTTAAAAAAAAATAAGATAAAAGAATAGGTCTAATTAAATATTTACCTTTCAATATATTTCAACATCTTCTTCATCCACATCATTGTCTTCTTCATCCAAGTCATCATCTATATCATCAGATCTAGATTCAACATTGTAAGGATTGGCCATATCATCATTGTCATCTAAGTCAGTTACACTCATCATTTCATTGTCGGTATAATCTTCATGGGAATTGTGTGCTGCATCATCTGATTCAACTAATTCTTGGACATATTCTGTTGGATCATCATCAACATCTAACTCATGTTGATCATGCTCTTCATCATCGTCTTCTTCTTCTAGAGAACCCTCTTCACTATGATCATCTAGGTTATACTTTACCGGCCTTCCCCTTGGATCATGTCTCACAACAAATGACCAGCCCTCTTTACCTGGAACCTCCGAGTAAAATACCTATTCACATTGGCTTGGAAGAACATAGGGCTATATTCCTGGCTGAAACAACCTTGTATTTACCATGGTAAATCCATTATCATGTTCAACAATAGTTCTATCAATATCATGTTGATTCAATTGTAACCTATACCATTTGACAATGAATAGAACCACCTTGAATGATTTAAAGTCACACTATAGAATATCTTCCAAATACCCATAGTATCGATTTTCTAAGAGTTTTGGATGTCTATCACTTCTAGATGAAACATTGGTGACCTCAAAGACTATAGATATCCCACAATCTGATGTTTCCTTTGTTTCATCCAAATTTTTGATGCGATATCTACAACCATTGCAGACCATAGCCTTATGGTGTTTTACCTACAACAAGCAATACACGAAAATATTACACAACGATTCAATAGTTATGCAACAGTACATGGAAAATAACAACATGTACGTCAAAATGTAATTTGCAACATAAAGTATTTAGAGTGATTGATTAATATGCTTTCCATTTTATCTTTTAAACCACATGTTAAATCGATTTCCCTTTTAGTAATATTTCTATCTCCATTGTGATGTGCTTCTTTTACCAATGAAGACACACCTTCCCATGATATTCCATGACCCGATTGTTCACATCATTAAATCCATAACTTCATCCAGTCAAGATTGTTTGCAATGTATAAATGAATTGCATCCCATTCTTGACCAACTGCTTGATGACAGTAATCATTAAAATGAAAGACAGGCATAAATTTCCTGAACATCATATTATATGCTCTTAATTGATGCAATAACTAGAAAATGCAATTAGAATATGAATGATCTTATAAACATCCACTAGCTAATAATTACCTTTCACCTTCCTCGATCTACCTTTACCCTTCAGTTTCTCCCCTTCAAATTTGTGATTAGATTATGGATCACAAATGTGACGTAAATTGAGCTTTGACGCTAACAAAGGAAGATATTCACTGACATATAACATGTTTTGGTATACCGTATATCCTTCCAGCATAGAACCCTCAGGATGTGCTCATTGTCTCACCAAACCCTTCATAAATTTTAAGTGCCTCCCAACCATCCACATGGACCTTGAGTGCACAGGTCCACACATCTCAATCTCCTTAACTTTGTGTATGAGGTAGTGTTCATGTGCATTGAAAAATGCAGAAGGTAGATGATTTTGCATTTCACACGCGAGACGAGGAATTTCTCTCCTCCAATAATTTATATCATCTTTATATATTTATTTAGATGTCAACCATCTACAAGTGACAAAAACCAATAAAGACATTCAACAAAAAAAACATTTAATTACATATCATGAAATAGTGCACAAAAAAACAAATATAAATTATACGGAGAATTAAATAAACAATAAGCAGAAGCAACTAATCGCTAGTTACCTCATGTATTTAACAAGATTATATATTAACTTGTTTGACATTGTTGTCAAAGTTTTCCGGGGGAGAGAGAGGTAGAACATACAGTATCAATATACAACCCACACCATTTATTAAACAAAGAGTATACAATCAAGAAAAAAAGGTATGCAATAAAATGAAGCAAAAAAAATTATATGGACATAACAATAATAATTACCTTGATGAAGATGTGCCAATCATGTGTTTTGACCCCTACAAAATCACCTTTTTTGTTATTATATTCTTCAAGTTTGCACAAAATCCAATGGGAAATTTAATTTTTTGCATTACTTCTTTGACAATGTTGCTTTGCTGCTCTGTAAACATCCATGGAATTGAGTTTATATTAACTTGGTCTCCGTTGCTATGAAATTAGATGACGTCTTTCATTCCATGGTTTCTTTCGTGAATGTCTTTGCAAGTTTTCACAACTTTATCTTTCTCCCTCAGCTCCAGTAGTCACCATAATGTTTCAGTCACATTCTTTCCAATATGTATTGTATCAAACAATTGAGCAATTTGTATGTGCTCATAGTAGGGCAACCTGCTGAATTGTATAGGATAAATTTTCATTCCTCGTGGAAGCCCATTAATGCCTTCATGATCAATATGGACTTCATAAATATTAGTTTATAAATAAACTACATCTTAAATAAAATATGTCCACTACAGTAAACAACTCACAATAAAAATTAAAATACATAACAATTCATATACGATGATCCATATGGACCATGATGATGATTTCTATTGTATTGCATCTTCCAAAGGTGAGGTATCATTCTCCATGGTTTTAATGCAGCCTCTCGCTTCCCATTGAAAATATTTTTTTGGTTGTTCTATACGTGTGATTCTTAGAGAGGAAATGCCTATACTCATCAAATACCTCCTTTCTTAAGCTTTTTGAGTTATGAGATTTGATCTTAGGTCCACCAACTGCACATGCAAATTTACCCTTTGTCTGAAGACCTGCAATATATCGATATGGAATCTCTATGTCAATTATAATTATATATAGACTATATTAACTACTTCATATAATTACATGCAATTAAAGTGGAAATAACAAATACAAAACAAAAAATTGGGTTAACGCAGGGGCATCATGTATTGTCCATACAACCATTGCATGGAATTGAAATTGCCTTTGCCTTTTTGGTCTAGATATGTCATACATAGTGATTCCATTCCATGACTTCAGTAGCTCATATATAAGAGGATCGATATATACATTCATATCTTTGACTTGGAACTTACCTAGTTTATTTGAAGTACATATAAATAATATAATTATGAGAACCATTAAGATATATAAACCATGCACAAGAGTAATTAAAATACAGAAATATACAAATGAAATTAGGAAACCTAATACAAAAAATGAGATGCCACAACTACATTAGAAATAAAACAGTTGTAGACACAAAAAACCTGGAATGATCATTGACAGAATTATGTGCTCCCTCTTTATCGACAACCATGAAGGAATGTTGTTGTTGATAACAAAAATAGGCCACACACATAAATGAATTTCATCTATGAAAATGGATTAACACCATCTGCTACCAAAGAAATCCTAAGATTACGTGGTTCTTCTTTAAAGTGAGGCCATTTTTCCTCCATATCTCTAAAAGAAGAACCATCTGCAAGCATTCAAATAACATCATCTTGAATTATGTTCCTTGCATGGTAATCCATAAATTGTGCTATGTTTTTTCACCTGAACATTCGTTGCAAATGTGGAATGATGGGAATATAATGAAGAACCTTTCGAGGCACTTTTTTTGTTACTTGATCAATTCGATATCTACTTATATGAAATTCCGAACATTCTGTTGCAAATTCATGTTGATTATAATATATAACATGGCCATCGAGGCATGCATGAATTTCTTCATAATGCATTCCAATCTCTTTCATGATGGTAGATAAATCTCGATATGTGCGAGGTAAGATATTTGATGGTGGTAACAAAAATTCAGCTATCAAACTACACAAAAAAATATATAGTTAATGTAATAAATAAATAATATTATTGAAACACACTTCATCCGTACAATTATCAATAATGATTTAAAACAATACAATTATTAGAGGAATACAGATAAAATTTATGATGATCCTATATATATGACTGATTATTTTACATACCTTAGTATCCGTGTGATTGATATGTTTGAAAGACCATTCATAACCTTCAAGTTCATTATCAAAAATATAGCAGAGAGAAGATTTGTTTTGGAGCCTTCATAAAGGGGTTCACGTGCCTTATCGAGAAGAGGTGTATCATGAACATCATCAAAGTCATCATCATTTTCATTATCATCATCATTGTCATCGTCGTCATCCATTCTAACATTAAATGAATCATGGATCAATTTATTTGTACCATCATCTTCAACTACGTTATCAGTATGATCATATTGTTCAATATGATCATTCACTTGTTCTCCTTAAACATAGACGCTCCATGATCCTGATTGGGAACTTGTTGTGAAAGCACTTCGTTTGGATGATATGCCATCGGGTGTCTTTCCTTTATAAATACATGGAAACATCAATAGATTTTCATTAATATAGGAAATATTAAAAAACTACATACATTTACCAAAGCAAAGAATATAAAAAACTTTATAATGTTAAACCTACAAATGGACGATATTCATTTCCCCCCTCAGTGTGTCCATGTTCCCTGCAATGTTTTGTGGTTGTTGAGATCAATATTCTTCTCCTCTTAAATCTCCTGCATTGAGTACATGGACAATAACATTTTCCATCACCCCTTCGTTTCGTTGCATACCATAGTCTAGCAAGCAATTGTCAATTGTTTTTGTTTGGATCAAGAATATTTCTATTTGACATTTTGTCACAAACTTTGTGAATGAATACTATCGGCAATCTTAAAAAATCAAGTTTCACACATCACAATTTTCTCAAATCAAGGTTTTTCGAAGATAAAAATTTTCCCGCAAAATGTCTGTCGAAGAAAAAAAAATATTCCCAGAACCACTCGTTGAAGAATAAAACAATTCCTGAAACCGATCGTCACTTCACAAATTTTTATAAATGCACACTCGTTGCATATTCGACGTCATAAACATAGTGACCGTTAGAAAAATATGACACATGCTTGTCAGTTTTTCGACACTGTGAGCGGTGCAAATAGCTGACACGTGAGAGTCAGTTATCGTAAAATTGACTCTTGCAAAGTCGAAGATTCGACGACTCTAAAATATTTCGGAAGGTACGATACTTTTCGTCATTGCAATCTGACACATCCGTACCCAACATCAGATGTCGTCGGATTTTTGGTTCAAATCCTGTTGTGAGAAGGCTTCTCAAAAGAGGATGATTTCTCAAATGATTTGGCTATTGAACTTAGTTTGGATACTTTGTTTGGAATAGGGACTAAATGTTTTTTTTCAGAAGTGTTTCTAGGTTTGAGAAAATATATTTGTTTAGATTCTACTTCATTTTGGGAGGATTATTCCATTAGAATGGTTTCATACTCATTTTTAAATAGATTCATCATTTGATTATCATCACATAATATATTCATCCCTTCTGTAAGCTCAATGTCTTCTTCATCTAGAGCAACATCTATTTAATTGCTTCATTAGGCCTAACAGGCGGTTGAATGGGAGAATCTTCATTTATTCTTTCTCTATTCAAGGTCTAAGGGTTAAAAGGCCATCTAAACTGATTTGGATCGTTCTGACCAATGGATTTAGGATTTCTTTGATTATTACTTTTAGTTTCAAATATGGTCATTTTATTTGATAATCCTTTCAACATATTAGTTAGTTCTTCAATCTTATCCTCTTGATTCTCTTTATTTTTGTTCTTCCTTGATGATTCAGCTTCATCTTTAGGATTTTTTTTTCTCAAAGTCTTTCTTATGTTTCATATTACCAATAACTATCATATTATCTTCTATATATAATGCATCATCCTACATGATAGTAAATGTAGTTGTGTACTTCTTTCTCTCAACATCGTAGCAAAATCATATTCTAAATCTCCCACAAATGTGACTTTTGCAACATTATGTGTTGGATTTATGTCATTTGGAATTCTATTAGACATCTTATTAAATATTCTATTAAATTTTGTTGTGGATTCCCCATTATTATTCTTTAATGCAAAAAAATAGTAAGATAATTCAAATTATCTCTTTTCTCAACTCACTGTCTTTTAAATGTTGTGTTTAAAGCATTCCATGAGTCAACATAATTTGTAGGAAAATTTCTAAACCATTTTCTTGGTTCTCCTTCAAGTGTTTGCAAAAAAAATCTCATATAAACATCATCATCTTCTATTAACAAATCATCAGTGAAATTCAAAAACTTGTCCATGTGTTCTTGAACTGAGATATCTTGTTCTCCATCATATTTGGGAAAAATTTTGAAATAATGTTCAAGCATGTCATGTGAATTTGCAAGGAGACTTAAAGGACCATATCTTGCAGGAATCCAAGGATTAACTGGAGGTGGTGGTCCTCGTTGACCTCTTCCTTCCATTGTTGGTATCCATGGAACAACATATTGTACAACATGGATAAATGGAGGTGTCTGAGGTCCAAGATAAGGTTGAATAGGGCTTGGTGTACCAGCTGAGTGAGATGGAGTTGAAAATAGAGGTTCAAGTATAGGATTCAAAGGAGTTATAGGAAGATTCAAAATATTTTAATGATTATTTAATTCTTCAACTTTTTCTTGATTTTCACTTGAAGGAAATATTGAAGGAGAATTTGGAAGTGAAATACCTCTCCCTTGAGGCGACCTTAAATTTCTCTAATGCATTCTTGAATCTAACATGATAAGAAGTTCCTTCGTTTGTTTATTATTTCTAGTGTGCCTCTTTCCAGAATTATCTTGATATAATGGAGTCTCTTGGTGAATTTTTCAACCAATAGCTGCCTGGTTCTACTTCATTGTACATAAAGAATTTCTTTACTTTTTCTCAATCAAGGAAAAGTATTCTACAAAATCATTCCCTATAAAAAACACTATTTATCAATGTTAATCCCATAGTTACCTTAGGTTGAAAGTAGGGCAATACCAGGCACAACAGGGATCAAATTTTAATGATTTTAAAGATAAAACGAAGAGTGAATTTACGTTTGAGACATTATTTGAATGCTTAGGTCCTTCATAATCATCATCTTCATCGTCATCATAATCATCAACAACAAAAAAACAACAATATCATCATCGTCGTCGTCGTCGTCAACATCATCATCATCATCATCTTCATCTCCATCATCATCATCATCATCTTCATCTCCATCATCATCTCCATCATTGTCCCCATCGTCGATGTCATCATCATTTTCATTTTCATCATGATCATCAACATCAAAATCATGATCATCATGATCATCAACATCATCATCGTCATCATCAACATCTTGATCATCATCACCATCATCGACATTGTCATCATCATCGTCATCATCAACATCTTGATCATCATCACCATCATCGACATTGTCATCATCATCATCATCATCATCATTACCATCATCATCTTCATCATCGTCGTCGTCATCGTCATCATCATCATCATCATCATCGTCATCGTCATTTTCATAATTATCATCTTCGTCATCGTCATCATCATGACTATCATCATCATCATCATCATCATCATCAACATCTTGATCATCATCCTTCACAAGTATGATCATCATCTTGATCGTCATTTTTATTGAACTCCTAAAGTATGATACGTGAAAATGTTTACATTCCTCCTTCACAATAGAAAAAGCTGAATACGATGGAAATATTCACATTCTTCATTTTAAACAATAGGATCCTAATCCTTATTCGTAGTTGGTCCATGAGGAATCCTAGTAGTACAAAAAATTAAACATATCAGACTCACGCACAGCAATGACAAAGAGATCAAGATCATCATGTCAATTTCAGAGAATGATCGATCAAGCCAAATTCAAGCCGCACCTATGCTCATACACCGTTGTCCAAACGAATAGCACAGGCTCGGGCCGCGCTTACCCTTATCCTATTACAGCTAGGTCAACAAATTCAACCAAGTATTCTTTGGACTGTAAAAATGAGATAAGAATCAGAAAAATACTGGCATAATCATGATTCACTAAATATACAGGCATGGTGAGATTATAAAGTTGTACTAGATTTAAACTAGGTTCCATTCACATTGTAATATGTATTTAAACATTAAACAATTAGTTCAGTAATTAGGGTTTCAACAGTAATATATAATAAAGAATTGAAATAAGATCTAGAGAATGGAAAAACATAACATTAATTAGGGTCTGCATGTAAATAATATCAATAATATCTCTGATCAAGTTCTTTCAGTTTGTTTAATATTTCCATACTGGAATTAATAATGCTATCAAACAAAGTTAAATGTGATTAGGGTTGAGGATATAGGCAAAGATCTGTGGTTCACCCAAGAATCTAATATAATATAAAATAACGAATTGAACTAAAATCCAGAAGATTGAAAAACACAGCATTAAGTAGCGTCATAAATAATATCTCTCACCAAATTATTTGTGAAATTATAATTAAGAAAGACTATAACCCTCAATTTAACCGTTCTGCAAACTAAATACACGATTTTCAATTCCTCTGCAATAACTCACTACTATTGCTCAATTTGTTCTTTCTCCACATGGTTCTTGATTGTACTTTTGCTGCTATGAAGTTTCAGGCAGTATGTTTTCTGAAAAGCGAGTTGGTTCTATCCCTTCTCTCAAGAGGTGCAAGAGCTCCATATTTTGTTCTAGAACATTGCCCACATCGAACTAATATGGCCGATGTGGGATGTTCGCTGCTGCATCAGCTTTCAGTTTGTTTAAGATTTCCATACAGGAGTTAATAATGTTATCAAACGAAGTTAAATGTGTTTGATTAGGGTTGCAGAAATAGTCAAAGCTCTGTGGTTCACATGATGTAATGTGATCTTGTCGCTCAAAACCCTGTAGCTCACTTTGTTGATTATGAGGCAGGGAGTGTTGGATTTATGAAACTGGACCTGAAAACCAGGGTGGCTGCATCCTAATTTTTATAAGCCGAAGGGATATGATATCTTGCTGAAGAATCCACAAGTAGCGTTGAGGCAATTAGGTATCTGATGGTTGCAAGAACAGAAATTGAATAGAGCTACTATAAGCACAAGAAATTGCAGAGGTCTGGCATATATCAGAAATCGGGGCAACGACTGGAAATGGATTGTTGTCATCCTGCGAAGCAAGAAAGGAAGAGCCTAGAAATATGTTTCACTTTCAAATCTTCAAATCCGAGCCAGGCTCATCTAATGATGCTACTATTTCACGCATTGCTTCTTCAAAGGATTCCAACCAAGGTTCCACTAATGATGCTGTTCCTTCAGAACGACAAATAATTTGGTCTTAATTTTGAGTATTCAGATTTTGCCAAGAATTCCCACTCAGTAGGTTGTCACGATAATCATAAACAAATGCTTACCAAGCAAGCGCTGTGATTGAACATATATATGGGGTTTTGCCTGTCTTTTTCTCTGTTTTATTTTTACTGGTTGCTCATTCTTGGTATGCAGAAGCTTATTATTTTCGGAGATCATGTCTAACAATAGCTGCCATGCTCTCGCACGCACTGTCAATTGAGCTCTGGGTTTCCGCCTTGGGTCTCAGAATCCCATATCTTGTCATCGTTTCCAGAGGATCATCCTTGTAATTGCTAAGACAGGGTTGTATTGGCTCGCAGAGAATTGTTGAGTAGCCAGTAATGAAACACCCTCCTCTCGTCCCCGCTGAGTGCAGCTAAAAATATATATATATATATATATATATATATATACATATTTTAAATATATATTTTAATTTAAAATTAAATTAGAATGTAATTCTAACTTTAATTTATATTTTAAATTTAAATTAATATTTATATTAAATTTAAAATAAAGTTTTATATCAATTTTTTTTTCTAAATTTAAAATATTTAATATTATAGTTAATTATATCTCCCATAAAATTAATTTAAATATAATTTTAAAAGAAATAAATATTAATATATATTTCAATATATGTTTGTTTTAAATATTACCCAAGAGAAGATGCTTGCCATGAAAATGAAAAGTAGAACATTCCATCCGTAGGCGAATCCCTCTAATTACTACATATACATTGAAAAAATTAATTGCACATTTCACTCTTGAGAATGATTGGCAGGCAAATCCCTCTATGATCCCACATTTCACTATTACACATTTCAGTCTTGATAATGATTGGTAGGCGAATCCCTCTATGATCCCTCTAATTCCTACACAGACATTGAAAAAAAACAATTACACATTTTACTTTTGATAATGATTGGTAGGGGAATTCCTCTAATTGCTGAGTGGATTTTATTCCTAAGTGGATTTGATCCCTCTAATGATAGTATCTTATTATTTTAATTGATTATAATGTTATCTATTTAGGAGATTGCTAATTGTGTCGAGTTATTTAAGAGGTATTATTCTAGTAAGAAACTAAAGATAGTAAGTTTACATGGATGTAATCCCTTGGCACATGTAACATCAATGGAAAATTTCACACCATGTAATTATCTGCAAAAAATTTAACCCCATGTAATTATCTGCAAAAATATGTTAGCCTACTAAACAACCATGCAAGGCTTCTTAAAGAACCCATGGTAAATTGCATTCAAGGAGATTTCATTATTTTTTTTTACCAAATTTCGATTAAAAATAAGGAAAATAAAAAATAAACTACTCTTAAAATAAATTATAAAATTTCAAACACTAATCAATACATTCATTTCCCAAGACTGTTTTTCCATGAGCATTGTACCATCCATCTGTGAATCATAATGAAACAAAATTAAGATTTGCACAAATTCTTAATTCATTATTATATTTTAAAATTTCTAAAAAGATTACGGATGTACTTTCAAGTCTCTATCACTAGATGACCGAATTTATAACCATGTTTCGATCAAGTGAAAATGGTGAAGAGCATCTCAATATTTGCCATCATGTTGAAACTCATCTAGGCACTG
>LPNX010827376.1:35000-47309 GCA_001517045.1 Pseudotsuga menziesii | reverse complement strand
ATACTCATAATCGACATTTGCATGAAGAGATGTAAGCAAAAACGATGTTATACATTTCCAAATGCAAACGACGGTTTTTTAAATTCAAACTAGAAGTGTAATTATATTGTAGTTGTTGTACTTAAAAGGTGGAGACCATATTAAAATTTCCTTAGTTTCGAAAATTGTAGCAAGAAACGAAATACCAAGTTTAGAATTTACAAATGTGTTTTACTAACATAGATCTATCTTAAAAAAAGTCTACCAATTGTCGAAATAGATCAAATTTCTAACTTTAAATCCTTTTTACTGGAAATGTTAAAAAAATGTACAGTAATGTAGAATGTTCCTCTTCTATGCAAAACAAAAGAAGAATGATTGTTTGGGGTAAAATGGAAAACCCTAGTGTGACTCTATATCTAAAGCATATTTACATTTACTTAATCGTTACAAAATTATTGTCTCTATTTTCTAGTTTAACAATTTATTCAATCCTTAATACTTATTACTTATATTGAAATAATCCTCATAATTATATTTTTGTTTTCAACTTAACATGTTCCTCACAATGTTGATCAAACTCCAGTTTTGTGTAACCCTGCACGACTGAAACCATCCTAGATCCAAATCCTAGGCTCTATCAAGCGCTGAGAGGGATCAAATCTCTCGAGGTGAAAACCTCATCTCAAGTATTGCACTCAAGGAGCTTTTCGAGGAGAGATTTGCACCTCGGGAGATTTGATCCCTCTCGACGCTTGATAGAGCCTAGGATTTGGATCTAGGCCGGTTACTACAATACTTGTGACATGGTGAAACTTAGGAAATCAAAATTATAGCTTGATGACTAGTAGTGTAAGTAGACAATTATAACTGTTTATAAATAAACAAACTGATAATCTTCACTACTAGAGCTAAATTAAAAGTAGACCTATGTGATCAATTGTAAATTTTTTCTTTGAAGGTCTTAAAATTTATACTCATGCTTATAAAGCAACACATTGAACATTAGACATAGCAATAGTAGTAAATTCATGCTTAAGTCAAAGTGTTTCTATATTAAATCATGAGCACTATGCTCATCAATAAAACTTGCGATTAACTTGGCATATATTATCAAAAAGAAAACTTAAGTAGAACTCATGCTGGTAAAAGGCACTAGTATATTAAGGACATTGGTCTTTACGAGTAACTTAAAATACTGTCATAGATTCAAAAACAACAAAGGAAGTACCTTACCTCATCGTAGCCTTGATCTCTATTAATCAATTTCAGCTCTAGCATTTTTATTATGCTAAGAAGTAGTTCTTAACTTAACACAAAAACAAACTCTTACTTGTTCAAAAATTTACCTGCTAAAACTGTAAGAACCAGAAATTCAGCTGAGTTAGCAATTGCTAAGTAAGCCCCAGTTTAGAACATAGCTTTTCACCTACTTGTCAAAAGCAGATCATCAGTACAACTAGAAGTAACTGAATGCAGGTCACTTACATAACATATGAAAATTAAAATGGTATTAGTTTTTATGTGTTTGAAGTTAATCACTACATATTGTTAACTGTTTCATTTTTTCGCTAGCCGCTAATAGTTATTAAACTGTGACTTTAGACATTTTATGTTACATTAAAAAATTTATTTTTTTTTGAAAATTCGGGGTTATGACACATGCCTTGAACAAAAGGAATCTCCACACAAAGTAATGCTTGGAGATAATTCCCAATATCCCATTAAAGGGTTAGGGTTAGGATAGGCATCTTATGAATTGGATTCCGGAAAGCCTATGAAAGTGAAGGCTGTCCTATATGTCCCAGGACTAACGAAAAATATTCTTTTGCATTTCAGCTTGAGATAAGACAGACTTTACAGTTTCCTTTGTATATGGAAAGGTCCTCATGTGGACCAAAGACAAAACTATTGATGATGCAGTAGAGATTGGAGTTGAAGAAGGAGGTCTCTACAAACTAAAGGGACATTAAGATTCTACATTAACAAGCAGTACCATCAATCCAATTTTAATATGGCACAAAAGGCTCGCTCATGTTAACTACAAAGATATTCCAATTGTAAGCAAGGTGGTAACTGGTTTACCATAAATTCAAATAAAACATGAAGGAGTGTGCAAGGGATGTGCACAAGGAACCAATACTAAGAATCCCTTTCCGAAGAGTAATAGTAAGGAAAAAGGGATCCTAGATATCATTCACTTAGATATCTATGGGCCAATGCAAACCACTTCATTAAGTGGGCACTCTTACTATGCCTCCATCATTGATGACTACTCTAGAAAGACTTGGATATACTTCTTGTAGAAGAAGGATGGAATGTTTGAAAGATTCAAAGAGTTTAAAACCCTAATAGAAAACCTTTCTGAAAATAAAATCAAGATTCTAAGATCAGATAATGGAGAATAATTTACTTCAAATGAGTTCAATTATTTCTGTAAAGAGGTTGGGATTAAGAGGCAGCTCACCATTCCCTACAATCCACAACAAAATGGTGTGGTAGAGAGAAAGAACAGATCCATCATGGAAGCTTTGAAAGTTATGATACATGATCAAGATCTCCCAATGTACCTATGGGAATAAGTAGCAAGAACAACAGTATATGCTCAGAATCAAATCCCTCGTAGTGCTCTTGGGAATAAAAATCCAGAAGAAATTTTTTCTGGTGAAAGACGAGAGTGAATAGTAAAAATCCTATTGAATATATATCCTTGGGTACCACCAAATTGAACTTAGTAGAGATGTTACATTTGATGAAGATTCAACCTTCAGAAAATCAATAAAATACAAGGAAGATTAAGAGGAGCATGAAATTCCCAAAAATATTAAAAGTCCTAAAGAAGTCAGAGTTGAAGAAGAAGACCCGATACCTAAAGAGCATGATATGACAGAACCCCAACTACCTGAATATTTACCAAGTGAACTGATTTATCGAAAGAGAAAACCTATATGGGCTTGTGAAACAGTTGAAGAAGAAAAAATACTTGGTGCTCCCAAAGGAGCCATCCAAGAGAGAAAGAAGCCTAATTCATACCCCAGTTACATGGTCGTGATGTGTGATCTAGTCGATTAAAAACCAACTTGTTTTGAAGAAGCATTAAAACAAAAGGAGTGGGTTGATGCAATGGTCGAGGAATACCAATCCATTATGAAGAATGATGTGTGGGAAATAGTACCTAGACCAAAGGACAAGTTAGTAGTATCCTCTAAATGGATATTCAAAACCAAACACTTAGCAGATGGATGTATAGAAAAATATAAGGCTAGATTTGTAGGCCACGGATTGTCTCAGAAAAGGGAATTGATTATGAAGAAATTTTTCTCCAGTATCTAGATACACCTCTATAAGAACCGTTCTTGCCTTGGCCTCCAACATGAAATGGAAGATACATCAAATGGATGTAAAGACGACATTTCTAAATGGTGTGATTGAAGAAGAAGTGTATATCGAACAACTAAAAGGATTCGAGATCAATGATCAGAAGACTCATGTATGCCGATTAAAGAAAGAATTGTATGGATGAAAGAAAGCACCAAGAGCATGGTATGGAAGGATCGATGGATTCCTGATGAGCTTAGGATTTACTAAGAGTAAATAAAATTCCAACCTCCACTACAAGGTTGATGAAGGTGGAATTTTAATTTTGTTACTATATGTAGATGATCTATTTTTTACGGGAGAAGATAAGTCGATTATCGAATGTAAGAAGAGGCTTTCTGTATAATTTGAAATGAAAGACCTTGGAATGATGCACTACTTTCTAGATCTTGAAGTATGGAAACATCCATATGGGTTTTTTCTAAATCAAGGAAAGTATACTATTGAAATATTAAAAAGATTTGAAATGCTAGATTGTAAAGCGATGACTACTAGTTTGAAGTTGTTGAATGATGACACCTCAAAAGCTGTTGATGCCACAATATATAGACATATCATTGGTTCATTGATGTACCTCACCAATACTAGACCAGATATATGTTTTGTAGTAAACACCCTAAGTCAGTACATGGTGAATCCTAAACACATTCACCTAATTGGTGTGAAACATGTGATGAGGTATCTAAATGGAACTTTAGATTATGGGCTCAAATATACATCCAATGGAGAGATCAAGTTGCATGGATATGCAGACTCAGATTCGGGTAGAAGTTCCAAAGATAGGTAAAGTACATCTGGATGTTGTTTTAGTTTGGTATCTGGCATGATCTATTAGTTCAGTAGAAAGTAGACTAGTATTGCACTGAGTACAGTAGAGGCAGAATACATTGCATCATGTTCAACTTTCAGTGAAGTAGTATGGCTTCGAAAGATGTTGTCAGGATTATTCAATGCAGAGATAGATTCCACTGATATCCTTTGTGATAATCAGAGTTGTATCAAGATGACATAGAATCTTGTATTTTATGATAAGTCGAAACACATAGAGATAAAATATCATTTCATTCGATATATGGTGCAGAAGGGAGCTATAAATCTCAAGTATGTTCCCACTGAGGAACAAGTAGCAGATGTATTGAATAAGCCTCTGACTCATGTAAAGTTTGAATACTTTTGAGACAAGCTTGGTGCAGTCTAATAGGACTTCTCTCGAAAGAGAAAGTGAAAATATATGTTGGATGCAGTGGTGAGTAGGTCAGTCTAGGGGAGGGTATGTCTGACTAGGCTTGTTTGGTTCAAAACGGTTAGTAAGCCAGACTAAAGACCTGTCGATCCTAGGGGGATTAGTATGTCTGGTTAGGATTGTTTGGTCCCCAGGGAGATCCATCTATCTAACTAGGATTGTTTGGATCAAAAGAGTTAGTAAGTTAGACAAAATGCCCAGACGGATCTACCAGATAACTCACCGAGATGCTGCTCCGAAGAAGATGAAGGGCAAGATGTATCCTCAGTATTTCTATAATGTTGATTGTTAATGACTACTGAAAATATTGATGCTTTTACAGTATTGCTATATTGATTATTGATGACTGTTGAGATGCTTGATGGTTGTTACAGTAGTGCAATACTATTGATTGTTGATTGCTAAAAAGCTTGATGGTGGTTATACTTATTGTTGATGACTGATGAGATGTTTGATGGTTGTTACACTAATTAGTTTCTTGATGATTGCTACAGTACTACTATACTGTTAGTAGTTGATGATTATTGATTACAGAGAGGCTTGATGATTGATGCAGTATTGCTATACTGCTTGTTGTTGATGATTGATGTCATGCTTGATGATTATTTTATATCGTGATTATTATGCTGTTGTTGTGATGTTTGTTTGCTTCTTGATCAGTGATTGATTTATTCTATATCAGTAATGATACACTGATGATTGTAGTTACATGTTACTTCAATATTCCTATACTGCTGATGATATCGAAGGTTCAGCATCTCTATGATGATTATGTAGATGATTCTCTATCATTAGCTGTTGTTGAGTTTCTTAGCAATAACAAGCTGATGAAAATTGTTGATGTTATCAATATCCTTACACAAGTATTGTAAATATTGAATATACAGATGATGTCTTAGTATTATCATACCGATATCCAGTGCTCATAATGATGACACAGATAGATGGTGATTCAGTATTCACATATTGAAGAAGGTCTAGAAGTTGATTCAAGTATAAGATAAATAGAAGATATTCGAAAGTGTATGAAAGACAAAGACCACAAGAAGAAGATCCAGAAGATGGTTAAGTAGAAGACAAATAGAAGATGTTTGAGAATATACGAAAGATGAAGAGTACAAGATGAAGATTACAGAAGATGTCTCTGCTGAGATTGATGATGAAGATGTTAGACAATGTTCCAAAACTTCCTATGACATATAGAGTCTCACTAGACAGTTGTACAGTTGTAATAGAAGATTTTTAATACATTCCTAGTTAAGAGGGATTGCTAATTTATTGTAACTTCGGAAGATATTCCTAGTAGTGTTGTATTCCTCCTTCGGGAGATGATTTTAGTCTTGTCAGTGTCATTGAAAGAAGAAATTTAAACCTCCGAATGTAAGTCGGGTCATTAGTACCCAAGTGTCATTATAATAAATGCTATTTGTAATGTCTAGTTGGACAAGTCAGCCCTGACAGCTAGTGAAGTTGGACCCACCAAGTTAGAGGTTAAGTCAATAGAAGAATATAAATAAGAGTTGCCTCCTTTCATTTGTACTCACTCACTCAATTTGTTCTTAGCGAGAGAGAGAAGTAGTAGTGAGATAGAAAGAAGGGAGAAACTATTGTCTGAGTTCCACACTTCACTGGTTGAGTTCTGATAAAAACTTTATTTGATTCCAACTAAATACCATGCAAAATCCAAAAATATAATAAATAAACTATTTTTTTATTTAAAATAACTAAAAACCATAAAAATAAAAAATAGGATAAATAATATTAAAAAAATTTAATAAATTATTTTAATGAATTTTTTTTCTGAATAAATATTATTAAGAATTTAAACTCTAACTTTTCATTTAAAACTTTTCATCTAAATTACTTTTTCCAAATGGAAAGATCCACAAGAAACCCAGCAATACTTCCCCACATTCGTGGATGGTAGAGGTGGTAAACCGCTGGCCATCCTAGCAGAAGGCCTAACCCCAGAGGACTCAAGGATCGAACCCGTGACCTCCCCCTGAACTGAGAGAGTGCACGTGTGTCTTACCAATTGAGCTAACCCTTGGGGATTCATCTAAATTACTTATTACCCAATACTTTAAATCCATAAAATACAAATTTATAATTTTTATTTTAATATGTTAAAATTTTAACATTGAACAGCCAATTCATTACATGAACCTAAAACCTTCATGTTCACTCTACATTTTATTAATTAGAATTTAGTTTGAATTTATTAAATATTTAAAAAATAATTAAACCTGAAATTTAATATATTCACTTTTCTTATTATTTCAAAATCTATTCACTTTTATTATTATTATTTATTTTAGTTTTATTTTATTTTCAATTTATTACTATTTAAATGATAAAAAATACTAACATATTAAATGATAAAAAAGTACAAACTTAAATATAGAGTTGGAGTTTGAAAATATATTCACTTATTATTAATTATTTTTACTATTTTTTAAATATATTTAAACATAATCTTTAACTTTAATAAAGTTTCAATAGTATTTTATACAAAATAACACACATTTTAACAATAGTATTTATATTTTAAATACTTAATTTATTAAGGTAAATTATCTTAATTTTTAATTTTTAATCACTTGAGTTTTAATAATAAAATGTAAATCTTTTCATTATTTTTACTATTTGTTTGAATATATTTAAACATAATCTTTAATTTTAATTGTTTGAGTTTTTATAGTATTTTATGATTGAAATACAAAACAACACATATTTTTACCATTATGGTTAGTGTATTTATGTTTTAAGAATTTAATTTATGGACGTAAATTATCTTAATTTTTAATTTTTAATTATTTGAGTTTTAATAATAAAATCTAAATTTGCTAATGTTTAAAGATCATGAGTTAAGATGGATAGATATTAGTTTAAGAGAAAATTTGGAGACACATTCTAACTCATAAAACTAAATAAAACAATATGATTTCTTCTAGTGATTTCAATTCCCATCTTAAAAAGCTTTATAAATCCTTCAATGTCATAAACAACATTGAAACCCTTTTTACAAGGATGAAGCTTTTCTTTAAAAGAGAGAGTCTGGAGTTAAGCCCCTCACAAAAGGAAAAACTAAGGACATTGAAGCCTATCAAGCATAAATCCTAAAAAAAGGAGGTGGTATCCTCATCCCTCACATTCACAAGGTCTCCATTCTAATAGTAAAGCAAGCTTTCCCTAAATCATCGTCTCAAATCCTCATTGTTCCTATTTTTAAATAAGTCATAAAAAAAACCCATTTTCTTATTAGGCCATTATGATTGCAAAAATATTATAAAAGAAAATCATCACGTAGCTAGAAAGGAAAAGAAAAATCCCTAAAGGCCAAGCCATATTTAGTAGTTATCATTCAATTGTGGACCACCTTGTTACACTTAGGATCACTCCCCTATGTGTTGGAACAAGAAGATTTTCTAGCTCATCACATCTATGGATATTCTAGAGATATACAATTATTTGATTTTGGTCGACTGATAGGTCGACTAGTCAGGTCAACTAACCCATGTATGTTAATGAATTGTGTATATTCAACGATGATATTCAATTAGCTGCTATTGATATGGTTTTTAACATTGATGATCATCCACCATCTATTGTTATATTGTTTTAACAGTTCACTCATCCTCCATTATGTAAACTCCAATATTGCATCACTATGATTTTTCCATTACGCTCGTGTGTGGACCTTGGAATGTCGAGGTTCAACATAACAAATTTTGTGTTGCAGGGCTGCAGTAGAAAGTCGAGTTCTTCTATAGCATGGAGTTGGTTCATTAGCTTAGAGAACAAGGGAAATTCATTTGATTGTATTTCCATTACATAATACTATGGAGAGGGATTGACAGTTGACAAAGGATCTAACACCATAGCACCATGTTGAGATCCAAAAAGATTCAAAGGGTCGAGGAGTGGGGATGAAACTTTGCACTCCATAGCGACAAGTGGCGGGTCAAGTGAGCACGAAACATGGTATATTTATTCAAAGAACTTGTAAAAAATGGAAGACTACTCCATGATTAGGCTGCTCCATTAAAATTTACTAAATTATAAAATAAATTTTATGATTTAATAAATTTAACACCACATATGGATTCAAAGACCTCTTAATACATATACAGAGCAACCAGTGCAAATCTGCTTCATGCACTAATGATGAGCCGTGACATGTAAGGGGGTCTATAATTTACTAAATTCTAACACTGCAGATGGATTCAGAGACCCTTGCAGTGTTAGAATTTAGTAAATTGTACAAATTCATTGTCAAAATTGTAATTTTCCATTGTTAGTGTGATACAACTAGAAATGACCAAATAAATGACCAATTGTTATGTGGTCAATTTTAGTTCAGTTCTTATCCTGTGACCAAATTGGTCATTTTAAGTTTAGTTCTTATCCCGTGACCAAATTGGTCATTTATCTTGGTCATTTTTAGTTAGCTCACTTAAAATTTCTCAATTTTGGTCATTTATTCCTTGAAAAAATTGTGGTGACCAAATTTTTGGTCACCTAGTCACTTATCTCTCATTTTGTACTAGTGAGGTTCTATCTTTACCCCATCGTTGGACACAATATGAGCCAATAATTTGACTTCTTGCATGGAAAAACTCTAATTTTTTGGATAAAAGGAAAGGTCGAAGTTTCTACATTTCTTAAATGTCTGCCTTAAGTGTGACAAGTGATCATCATCATCTTTTGAAAATAGTGTCATATCATCAAGATAAATCACTATCAGTTTTCTGTGTCACCTACAAAGGAAATTCCTATGGATTACTGGAAAGTTTATCCTGCATTCATCCCTCCAAATGGAATTTTATCATACTAAATGTTCCCCAAGGAGTGGTAAAATTAGTTTTTTCTATGTCCTCTTTGTTCATAGAAACATGATTATAACCTGGGAATCCATCCATCAGGTAAATATTGTTCGCTCCTACTACTGTCTGCAAGTTTTGGTCCATTTAAGTCAAGGGATAATTGTCTCTTAAAGAGCATTTGTTTATGTTTCTAAAATCAACACACAATCTGATTTCACCACTCTTTTTCTTGAATGGAACTATATTTGCAACCCATTTAGAATATCTCAAAGGAATGATTATTTATGCATCCAATAATTTCCTAACCTCTTTTTCTTTAACTGGTAACAAGATGGGGTTTGTTTGCCTCAACTTTTTCTTTAATGGTTTAGTTCTAGGTTTCAATGGATTCTTATGCTCAACCATGGTTGTATCATAAGTTTTTAAATCCTCATATCTCCATGCAAATGCATCAATATATTCTTTTGATAGTTTGACAGATCTCTTTTTTGTATCTTATGGTCATAGATTATACAATTTGATGTTCTTAGGTTCACTTTTAGTGCCAATGTTCACTTCTTCCACATCTTCTTCCTTAGGTTGAATTACATGCTTGTGAGTTGCATCATTTTTATCAAATAGTCTTTCCAAAGAAACCAAGCCTTTATGTATGAAATTATTTTCTAGGTGCACAATTTTGTGGTTTCCTCTTTTGTTCTTTAATTTCACATTAGATTTTTCTTCTTCTTCTTCTTGAGAGTTACTATTTTAAGCCTCATCATGTCTTTGATCAATGGATGTACTTAAAAACTCATCTACCAATTCTAGGAATCTTGTAATCTGCTGGTCATCTTCAAAAATTTGTCAATGCTTAGTGTTATTGGGGACTAAAGGTCTATAAATTATATCCACATCTTGTTTAACTTTGATTTGTACAAGATTATTGAAAGGAGTTGCTGCTACTACTAAAGCATCAACCTTTTGATTTTCTTCTCTAGGAATTGCAAAAATAATGAATGCAAGGAAGAAATTATTAATTAAATCCCAAACTACATTTCTTTAAGATCCCATTCTAGGATGTTTTGTCTGATAGATGGATTTTATTTGCTGCACAATCAACTTTAAATATCCAACTGCTGCAATTTGAGTTAGTCACATCCTTCTTGTTGCTTCTAATCCCAATATTAAAGCTTTATATTCAGCCACATTGTTTGTGGTTTCAAAATTAAGAGTTAATGACGACAATAATTCTTCTTTCTTAGAGGATATAAGATAAAAAAAACTCATTCTTCTTGTTTGGTAGAAGATCCATCAAAATACATATCCCATATTTGATCTAGTGTGTGTTTTACTTTCTTTGTTTGCCATACTGGGTACACTTCTCTATTTTAATAATCTCCATTTGAAAGCATACAATAGCCCATATCATCTTCAACAATATATATATAGGGTAGTTGATAGGACTATTCCCTTAACTTAACACATATGCATATCGATATTCTATGTATAATGTTCTTGTTTCTCCTACAAAAAAAGGAATGGTTGCATACTTCATGTCCTTCTACATGGTTCCACCCATCCTTTTTGCACAAGTTATTGACAATAGCATACCATATCTTGGGGGAACATCATCCACTACCACATCAAGTGAAATACTTTTAGATGGGATCTATGCTAAGGTAACCACCATATCTTTAATTATTTTGAAACATTTCATAGGTTTGGAGTAAAAAAATATACAATTCATGATATGTCTTGGTGACTTCTAGTCCTAGTTCTTCCATTATGACTTTGGGAATAAGATTATGAGATGCTCCAGAATCAAGCATACAATTATGTATCAAATTTCCATGTAAACACATAGTGATATAGAATGGTGTAATATAATTCATCTCCTCATCCACAGCATGGCCTACCTCAATCTCGGGACTCTCATCAACATTATTTATAGTGTCAGATTGACTATTTGGATTATTTAACTTCAAAGTATTTCCAATCTGTTTCATATATGTTGGGGTTTTTGCAAGTTCAGACAAAGGAATGGAAATTTTCAACTTGTATAGTTCATATTCGAAATCAAAAGGTTGAACTGACTTATCTAATTCTTTCTTTTCAAACTCAAATTTCTTTGACTGAGGATTTTCATTGAATTTTTTAAGACTAGGGGGTGTAAAATTTACCCCCGAGGTAGATGCATGATCATCTTTATTTTGGATGGTATAAGGCTTCTCAACAGAGGATGATTTCTTAGATGATTTGGCTATTTAACTTAGTTTGGATACTTTGTTTGGAATAGGGACTAAAGGGTTTTTTTCACAAGTGTTTCTAGGTCTAAGAAAATATATTTGTTTAGATTCTACTTCATTTCAGGAGGATTCTTCCATTAGAATGGTTTCATACTCATTTTTAAAGAGATGTATAATTTGATTATCATCACATAACATATTCATCCCTTCTATAAGCTCAATGTCTTCTTTATCTAGCGCAACATCTATAATTGCTTCATTAGGCCTAACAAGCAGTTCAATGGGAGGGTCTTCATTTCTTCTTTCTCTATTTAAGAGCTGAGGGTTAAATGGACATCTAAACTGATTTGGATTGTTTTGACCAATGGATTTAGGATTTCTTTGATTATTACTTTTATTTTCAAATCTAGCCATTTTATTTGATAAGCCTTTCAACATATTAGTTAGTTCTTTAATCTTATCCTCTTGATTCTCTTTATTTTTGTTCTTCCTTGATGGTTCAGATTCATCTTTAGGATTTTTATTCTCAAAGTATTGCTTATGTTTCATCTTACCAATAACTATGATATTAGCTTCTACATCTAAGGCATCATCCTACATGATAGTAAATGTAGTTGTGTACTTCTTTCTCTCAACATCGTAGAAAAATCATATTCTA
>LPNX010827376.1:0-30000 GCA_001517045.1 Pseudotsuga menziesii | reverse complement strand
TTTTCTTTGTGCACATTGTCTTTCTCACATTGTCGCGGCTCAGGTTTTGGACAATTATATCCAAGTTCGGACAATTTTATGCAATTTTCTGGGTCGGGCATATCATTTTGCAGCTCTAGCATCATTAGGAAAATATATTTACGCTTTAGGGAAATTCATTTAGTGTATAACTATTTAGGAAAATATATGCAAACTTCAGGGAAATGCATTTAGTGCATAGCAATATTTCTGCAAACAACTTTTGAGTATAGGAATATACAATTTTTGCAAGTAATTGTTTCAGTGTGAGTTAGGTACATTTTTGTAATGTTAGAAGTGGATAAATGCATTTTTTTTACTATGAGCCACAATGCATTTTTATTACAATGAGACTCTATTTGAAAAAATTCCAGGGTCATCAGTATCTCTGTTACCTTTTAAACTTCATTTCTAAATTTGTTTTCTTGTAAAACAAGTCCATCTAGGATAATGGATCACATGTGTTTGGCATACAACAAAGAGTTGCATTTGCCTATGGATTTAGAAAAGGCATAACCACATCATAATAATTTTGGAAGTGTTCTTGAGAGAAATTGACAACATATGCTAAAGTTTTTAAAGCAACCTCTTACATCATCTTCCTTCCTTGAGTGCAAAACAACCATTGATTTTAAGTTTATGTCGAATTAATTGTCTCTTTTTTGGTGTATGCATTTCTTGGTACAATGTTCCATTGATTTTAAGTGGTTTACTATTTTTTATTGCCTTACAAATGATTGCATTTCCTCATTTAGTTGTGGTTGTGTTCTTGCTTAGCACTACTCTAAGATGTGTGGGAGTTGACTATGCAACTGTAAGCATAAATTTTTTGCATGTATACCCTTTGATTTAATTCTTCACTTATTGATCTCTACCTGCCTAAGTTTTTTTGACCACATTTGCACTACAACGTCACTGTAGAACTAACTTTTGTTGCAGTGCGACCATTAACTTGTCATCTTACAATCCTTCCTTTGCAATGGATTGCATCTCAGTCGAGGAGAGGTAGCATCCTTGAGTCTTGAGATTGTGATTACGCTCCCATCTTGTAAAATGTGCCACAGTAAATAGTGCATGGTGTGCTAGGATACTTTAACACTTGACAATGTACTCATGCATCCATCACAAAAATGAAACCTCATCTCCTTTACCTTATCTACAGGTGTTTTATCAATGTACAACAGTTAAATTCATGCTTCATTTTTCCTTTTGGTAAAGTGTGCACGGTAAAATTGAGTCTTTAACACATTTCTCCATAAAATCCTTAAAAGTATAGATTTAGCATAGTGGATTGATAGAGGAGGTATTAATTTGGATTGAAATCCCATCATCAATATATGCCTTATTAAGAGTATCAGCAATCTTTTGATGTGACCTTAAATGATCTCACGCTCCTATAGAGGTGTTTAATTTCATTTTGTTGGAAGTTGTTTGAACTCGTCCATCTATATGTTTCAATGGGAAGATGTAAGGATGCCCCTAATTGATAAAATTAATTCCATCAAGGAGGCAACCCTTTGCTACCTGTTACTTCTTGTAGCTTGAATTTGTGTACTAGATAATGACATACACATATGGACAAAGGCCTTGGAGCTATAAAACAATTTTGAACCCAAGGTCACATGGATATACATGATGTGAAGCTAAAAAAAAATAGTAATGTATCCAGTTGTCCAGTGTACACAATATTTACATGTTTTCGTTTGTAAATAGTTGAGTTGTGATTTTGTCATGTTTTTAATTCTATCAATTACTTAGTTGCATGCTAGTTAATTATGGTTACATCGATTCCTCTTGAAGTCATTAAGTTGTGTTCAACATTAGTTATTTTCAACCAGACTCTCCAAGCTTGTAGAAACCCATATCAACCTTCTTTTAGAAAGAGTAGGGATATCCTTTCAAGTCTGCAATGGTGAACATGCTAAATGGTTTAGGAGAGATAGAGTGGACATGTTAGATGGTTTAGGAAAAGACAATGGTGGTAATTTGGGTTATGTTTGATATATATGTGACGTTACAGGATATTTTGTTACCATGACATTCATATGTTGTGATTTCATTCTGCATTAATACTCTTATTCTAAATTTTTCCTATCATCATTGTCACTAGGTGTGTGTTCCTGGATACATAACAATTGTGTGAAGGAGATTGTTTATTTGTTTATTTCTGGGATTTAATTTTACATTAATACTCATATTCTAATTGTGTTTTAACATTGTTAGTCTCTATGTGTTATGAACAATCTCACGTATGTAACAATTTCAACAAGGATATGGTCTATAAGGCATTGCATTGATTGTAGGAAAAACATTTCCAATCTAGACATTGGCTTTGCAAATTTAGTTGTTGTCTTTGGTGTGCAGGACAATGGGTTTATGTGATAGCATTTCACCTTGGTCTATTGCTAATTCATATTGATGGTTTTGGTGTCATGCCTTGTGGGAAATGGTTGTTGTCTTTGTCGTGTCAAAATCTATCTTACTATAATGTCATTGTCCTTATCTTGGCATTTTGTTCCACAAGGAAGTGGTGCCTCTCCCTAGCCTAATTATTGATATACTGTAGGGTGAGTATGCTTAGCCTTCCCCTTTCCTTCTTTATGTGGAAAAGCTAAAAAAAATCTGTCTATCAATACTTAGAGTACCCCTTTCACATGCTTACTTGAAATGTCCATGTATACCTATGTGCGCATGTTTCTGTGTATCCATGCAAACAAAGTTGCTTCTATGCACATGAAAACATGTGCAGTGTGTGGGTTAAATTTCAAATATGGGTGCACATAGAAAATCAATATAATATACATATTCATGAATTTTTTTTTTATCAAAAAACAAATCCTCATCAGATTTCTGACAATCAGTGGCTAAGATCCGACGAGCTTGCCATGCTCCGACAACAAATTCGTTGTGTATGCCATCGTATTTCCAAATAACCGTGGTTACTTTATGATGAGCTAGCCAGGGCTTTGATGATGGATATGACCATATATCTGATGATGAATCCGTCATTCAGCAGTCGAAACTCTGACAAATCGCAGTTGAATTTTCGACACCATATCCTACGATGGATCCGAAATTCAGCAATTGGAAATCCGACAACTAGCCATCGAACTTTTGACATCCTATCTGACAAGGAGAAGTCGATATTCCAACAGTAAGAAGTAAGAAATCCGACTATAGGACGTTGATATTTTGACTATAGATCCGACGAGTTGAGCTCAGAAATTCGAAAACTCATTGATGAAAGAATTATCCATGTTACCTTGATACTTTGTCGAATTGTCGATGGTTTTCAAACTGAATTCGAACATCCGACGAATTCCCACCATCGACAAAAAAATACATGGTTTTCGAATAACAGACAAGTGTATGTCGAAGTTCAGACAATGCATCCGTCGGATTTTGGGCTCAAATTTTGTTGTGTCTGAGGATGGAAAATCATTTCCTGATGGAAACGTTATAAGCCAAGAGGCCTTGGAATCCACTTTATTTAAGGAGTCGGTCATGTCTGAGTTTCTTCCGCTTTTATTTCCTTAGGTTGGCACTTGCCACTGATGATCCAACTGGACGTGTTGATGTCAATGAAACTCCCGGGAGTTCCATTGATAATGAAAACTCCCGATGCATAAGAATTTTGTATAATATTCCCATGCCGAGGGAAATTTAGTAATGTCACTACTTGGATACCCACACTACAATAGGATGGGTATGTTTATGAAAAAAGTTTAAGACAAATATCTCAAATTCTATATTAGTTTGTTTTTCTATATTTTAGGAGCATTTGAGGTAATTTTTAAGATCATATTAACATTTTTAAGGACGTCGAAAAGGAGACGAGGCGTTCTGTAATTAACAAAAAAAGAAAAATGAAATTTTGAAAGTCCGACACCATGGTGTCCAAAGTCCGACATGCAGACGTAGGTTTTGCGACGACAATCCGATGGGCTCGGCTGTCGGAGCCATGGCAGTCTCGTTGGATGTCTTTGGAAGGACGTCGAAGATGCGACGGGTAAGCGTCAGTTGAACAACGACTAAAACTATTGGATCTTCAACCACCTCATCTGACATCCTACAATGGCCGTTGAAAATGTGACGGACTGTTGTGTAATTAACAAAAAAAAAATTTGAAAGGTTTCCACTCACAAGTTAATTTACCCTTTGATTTCAAATCTAGAAGTGTCATTTATGAAGGGTACCACCTTGGAGTTAGAGATTTTCTTTTGTGTGTGATACCTTTTGATCATTCTTGAGGGTTTCATGTTGTTTCATGAAGGTTCTCATAATCCCTATTTTTAGTAAGGGTTTGCCTCAGTATTTCCCCAAACCCTTGGGTGTATCATTTACCAGTATTCTTAATGCTCTTTGTGCTCATGGGGAAGAAACATAGGAAAAAACATAATAGTTCAGAGTTAATTGATACTTACCAAGATGTTTTGCAAGAATTTCAGAATGTAGGTTGGGTGAAGTTTATTTACAAATTGCATGGTCATCACAAGAATATTGGTGTTGCATTTTCTCAAACATTAATGATGAGATGGCTCACATTGGGGATTTATAATTTGAGGTGGACAAAGTTTTGATATCCCATAGTGGTGAATCTATAGAAAATGCTCAAGATTGTACCGCGTTGGTTAATGAGAGTAGCAAAGTAATTGACCTATAACCTCAATCTTTTCTACATAAGGAAAATTCTCTCATAAATACACTTGAATAGTTAGTTAAATAAATTGAAACTAGTATGCATGTATCTAGTATTAGAAACATCAATTTATTAGAGTAGAATAATTCCATGACATACCTACTAGTAACTATGACTCATACAAAGAACATGGTATGCATGTGTTTATCCTTAAATACAGTCAATCTTAAACCTAGAAAACTAACATGATTCTATTACATACCTTCCAATAACCCTTTCAAGTAACAGGAGCATATTCATCTTTACTCTTGAAGTGATTATGATCAACACCACCAAATACTATCTCTCCTCTGTCTTGAATCACCAGGAGCACCCTGCTTGAATCCCCAACGATTGGGTCAATATGAGAAAAAAAAA
Organism: Pseudotsuga menziesii; assembly: GCA_001517045.1. Classification (NCBI taxonomy): domain Eukaryota; kingdom Viridiplantae; phylum Streptophyta; class Pinopsida; order Pinales; family Pinaceae; genus Pseudotsuga; species Pseudotsuga menziesii. The sequence continues at coordinate 24,926 of LPNX010827376.1, read as the reverse complement.
TCAAGAATGATAATTATGGATTCAATGAAGTGCCACCTAATCCCTCATATTGTAGGAAAATAGGATAACAAAATGTATAAAGAAATGACTACTCTATACCAGAGTGTCATCAATTCCCAGTAGATTCTCCTGAAGAAGAAACTCAACAATATATGCATCACTGACTACTCTAGAGTCTGTACTAGAATGTGAAAATTTCCTAGAAGGTGCTCTTGAATAACAACCTCACCAATACATGCATGACTGACATAAGCATAGTGGTGAGATACCTTATGAAACATATCTAAGAGATGAATTATTTTTTAACGGTATGAATATTAAAGAGAAGTTGTTAGTGCACATTGCACTAATTGGTTTGTTTGCACCCTAGCGAGATTTAGAAAGGTGTATATTCCCATGAGAATATTCCAAACCTAACAGTTTTGATATCCCTGTTCATACCAAAAAAATATTTCAATTGATATAATGAATGACCTATTGAAAACTCAGCAGTCATGCTCTCCAATGTATTTCAAAAAAATATTTCATTTGAAAGGTTTCCATTCACCAATTAGTTTACCCTTTGATTTCAAATGTTTTTGGCTAATAATTTCAATGTCTTATTGCGAGGCTCTGACAAAATGTCATATTCAACTTTAGATAACCTAAGTTTTAACTATTACATTATTGAATCTCTTATCATGTTAGGTCTTTTACTATGTCAATCTTCAAATAGACTAACTTAATGAAATGAATTGAATGATCTTAACTCAAATAACTCAAATAACTCAAATAACTCAACACTAACTTGAACATGGTTTCCAGGTTCTAAAATGGTAGTTCAAAAGGTCTTAGGACTAGGAAGCAAATAATATCAGAATTTTTAAATATTATGCATGATTGCTAACCATTCTCATTCAGTGACTGTGTAGTTACGCCTTTGTGGATGTTAAATTGAAATTTGAAAAATACACGTGATTACTGATATTGTCATCTCTAAGTAGATCACAACCAATGACATAACATTAGAGTAATCTAGGGTAGGAGCACTGTTTACCTCTTGTTCTTAGGATTTCAACACAAATTATAAGGTGTTGAAAATTATTAAATCCCTTTCTTTACCTAATACCAACATTTAGAATAGTCATGAAATTATACACAAAGGAAAAACATTGGCTAAGATAGCTTGCTTCTCGGCATTATTGTATTGTAAACTGGCTGGATGTTACTCTATGTTACAAGTATATAATGTTCAAAAGTTCAAATTACTACATTATAATTTTAATTTACAATCACAAACAAGGATAAAAATATTGTTCCTGGTATAGAGTCTAGACAACATAGCTGAAACAGGCAATTCTAAAAACCATTACACTGGAATAAAATTCACTTCCTGCAGATAACTATACTGAGAGAATTTCACAAACAGTCTCTGATGTTTAGTTTATATTACTGTCAGCTTCCATGTAACTATCCAGATGAACAATTAGTAAGAAACCTCAAGGAAGAATTGTTTGATGAGAATCCATGTAACCTTCTTAGTATTTCCTAAGCCTACGAAATGGAATGTAGATAAACTCATAAGGATATCAGACCTGACCAAGCAAGCAATTAATTTAGACTACAATTCTATGTAAATAGATGTACAACATCAAAATTTCATCTAATTTCATATTATAGCTCACAACATTATCAAAAGTCATGGTTGCAAATGGCCTCTCTTCAATAAAAACATTTTTTCCTTGGGAAAGAGCCTCGAATCCAGGCTATTTGCATCAGATACTAAAACCCATTTAATTCTATACATGTGAAGAACAACTAGAAGGTATAAAATGGAATTCTTAAAATACACTGTCACCAGAGGACGAGAAACAACCTAACCAAATGGTACCCTAGCATTATGTTTACGATTGATCAAGGAATTGATTTACCAAGGGGTACACGTCAATGAGGGATTTTGAAATTTATTTTAAGGCCTCTAGAATTATATGAATCTCAGGAATCTGTGAACATTGTTCTCATGTTTCAAAGATATACTACATACATCCTAAGCAGACACTTGCGCAACTACAATGAATGCAATATCATAATGAACGCAATATAAATACCCAACACACAGCTTAATCAAACAAAAGAAAACATAATTATACCTTGATTCGTGGAGCTTCGCATTGTCTTCTTATGCTTTACCTTTCAAAACATCATTCAACATACTTCAAATTTTTTCCTATTGCAATAGTTTCATGTTAGGACCCATCAAATAAATTTATGTTTGTTTATGAAATTTACAAAACCAATCTAAATAAATACAATACTATTACAATGTAAATTACAATACTATTCAAATCACGAAGCAAATTAATTGTTAATAATAGATCACCTGGTAAAACATGGATAACCAAAAACACTATGTATCTAAGGCCATCAATCACATCAAAACACCATTTCTTGCCTCTTAACTATGGAAATGTTTCTCAACGCTATCTGTAACAAGTTTCAATGGAGGATTCAAATATCAATAGTGAAAATTATAAACTAAGATTGTAGAAATAACTGTTGTTTAATGTATTCTTCCTTACCATTTATTGAGATCCTCTCGGTTTCGAGAATAATCTAATATTCTCTACTAAACAGGACCAACCACGTGAAGGTGGAAGCTCTTATGGCCCATGCCCCCCTCACATCACTCTCAATTCCCCAAACCCAATGCATCTACTTGCAAATAAAAATTTATTTCACTGAACATCGTCTGGTTGGTCATGTACATCCTCGACATGAATGAGATCATTACTTTCCTGCTCAAAAAGGAACAAATAATGAATATGTTAATTTATTTATAAGGAATATATTGCATGAGAATTAATAACTTATCATTAAACTATATAGTTTCTACTTACATGTGCACTAGATGGATCAGTAGAAGATCATGCAGTCTACCCAGACAAGCTTTTCCGCTGTTCAATAATGGCATCAAAGCCCTGCTCGAAGCCAAGCTTCATGTAATCTGCACTGGGAAATTATTTGAACCAATCGGCCTTCATATTTGCATGATGTCATTAATTTTACATTTTTTTCCATAACAAAATGAAAATAATTATCTGTATGATATTTGGATGCAGATTCAGGTTTTGCGATACCTACATATCGGGCTACCAAGTTCGAGTAACCACCAGTCCCAAGCTTGTGTTGGCCATTTTTTTCAATTCTTTCCTTGGTGGCCTTAGATGTGTCTATGAGCCTAATCAAGTTTTGAAATATGTTAGTCGATGTACCAAATTTGATATAAAAACTAGTAATAATAAGGCTTACCACTACATTTTGGATTGTATTGCATACCTCCCTGTTCTTGGTGATATCTTTCCTGATTTTCTCAGGCCCTTCTCTTTTCCATCTTCCACAAGGGCTTTCCACTCCATAGATGGAATCATTTGAGGGGACTCATACATAGGGCTCTTTTCTAGGTGAACCCTATACTGGTCTTGAACAATATTCAGACGTTTTCCAGCCTTCTGTAGGACCTTCGATGAATTGAAGGTATCTTTTTTGAACAAACCAACCAAGCGATTAGTCAGATCATCCTTTAAATCTTTTGGCTGCTTGTTCCACATTGCGAGGATGGTGGGACCAAAGATATCCAATTTCAAATCATTCATATCTTTATAAAATATATCATTTCCTGCAAAACATTAATGCCATCATTCGTCAACATTAAAAAATATTATCGTTATATTAGACACAAATTATAAAAACTAAATTGAACAATCTATAATGACCTAGAATCCTCTCTATCTTTATTGGAACCAATTCTTCATTCACCAAAAATGTATATTGTATTGAACTAGTGCTAGTGACATGAGAAGATCCAGGAAATGCATCCACATCTCTATCTAACCCTCCATCCACCCCTTCTTCTGCAGCATTTGTTGTGGGTGGGGCAGCATCGGCTGCACCCTCTACTGCCCTTGGGGGTGTATTGTTCAGTGGACAATATGGGAGCAGCATGTGGTGTACATGGAGTGGTTTGGTCACTGGGACCAACATTTCCTTGACCACCACTGTTAATATCCATAGCACATTGTAAACTCAAACCATTGTATTATAAGTTCACTAACATATAAAATCAAATATTATAAAGTTATTATAAATAAATTTGCATTATTATTCGAGAACTTACGTCCAAGCAGACACTTGTGCAACTACAATGAACGCAATATAAATACCCAATACACAGCTTAATCAAACAAAATAAAACATAATTATACCTTGATTCGTGGAGCTTCGCACTGTCTTCTTATGCTTTACCTTTCAAAACATCATTCAACATACTTCAAATTTTGTCCTATTGCAATAGTTTCATGTTAGGACCCATTAAATAAATTTATGTTTGTTTATGAAAATAACAAAACCAATCTAAATAAATACAATACTATTACAATGTAAATTACAATACTATTCAAATCACCAAGTAAATTAATTGTTAATAATAGATCACCTGGTAAAACATGGATAACCAAAAACACTATGTATATAAGGCCATCAATCACATCAAAACACCATTTCTTTCCTCTTAACTATGGAAATGTTTCTCAATGCTATCTGTAACAAGTTTCAATGGAGGATTCAAGTATCAATAGTGAAAATTATAAACTAAGATTATAGAAATAGCTGTTGTTTAATGTATTCTTCCTTACCATTTATTGAGATCCTCTTTGTTTTGAGAATAATTTAATATTCTCTACTAAACAGGACCAACCACGTGAAGGTGGAAGCTCTTATGGCCCCTCCCCCCCTCACATCACACTCAATTCCCCAAACCCAATGCATCTACTTGCAAATAACAATTTATTTCACTATTTCGCAATCCAAATAACAATGCATCTATAATGCAATTGACAATGCATCTACTATACATTATTTCACTCAATAGTTGAAAGATGATTTCATTAAATCATTCATTAAACCATTCAATCATTCAATAGCTGAAAAAACCATTCATTAAATCATTCATTAAACCATTCATTTAGTCAATGGCAGATAAAAAAAGTCAGTACACCATTCATTAAAGCAATCATTTAAATATTCATTCACGAAACAGAGGAAAAAACCATGAATTTTTTTATTATTATAAATAAGAATCACTCAAAATTTGTTTAGTCGCTTCCTTTTTACTTTTCTTCTCTTTAAATATTTAGTTAGAGTCACATCTTGCGGAATCTGATCCTCGGTCTCCCTACTAGTCTGCTCGCAAGGTTGAACTTCCATCGAGGGGCAATGAATTTCTACGGTAATGTCAAAATATTTCATTAATATATTTATATTTTTATAAATACGAATAATTCATTGAAAAAAGCATTATGAAAGTGTGTTTTTACCTCCCATGGGCACATAAGCATGTTCAACATTATCTTGTACAGGCCCAACCTGTTCAGTGTTATCTATATCTACATCTACATGCTCTGCAGTTGAATTGTGTAGAAATAGAATTAATGTTCATCATCTGCAATTATCTATACAAAACAATAGCACATTAATAAATTCATTTCCAAGAATTGAAGCATGATCTTTGTCTGGTTGGTCATGTACATCCTCGACATGAACGGGATCATTACTTTCCTGCTAAAAAAAAACAAATAATGAATATGTTAATTTATTTATAAGGAATATATTGCATGAGAATTAATAACTTATCATTAAACTATATAGTTTTTACATACCTTCGCACGAGATGGATAAGTAGAAGATCGTGCAGTCTGCCCAGACAAGATTTTTCGGTGCTCAACAATGGCATCAAAGCCCTGCTCGAAGCCAAGCTTTATGTAATCGGCACTGGGAAATTCTTTGAACCAATCGGCCTTCATATTTGCATGATGTCATTAATTTTACATTTTTTTCCATAACAAAATGAAAATAATTATCTATATGATATTTGGATGCGGATTCAAGTTTTGTGATACCTACATATCGGGCTACCAAGTTCGAGTAACCACCAGGCCCAAGCTTGTGTTGGTCATTTTTTTCAATTCTTTCCTTGGTGGCCTTAGATGTGTCTATGAGCCTAATCAAGTTTTGAAATATGTTAGTCGATGTACCAAATTTGATATAAAAACTAGTAATAATAAGGCTTACCACTAAATTTTGGATTGTATTGCATACCTCCCTGTTCCTGGTGGTATCTTTCCTGATTTTCTCAGGCCCTTCTCTTTTCCATCTTCCACAAGGGCTTTCCACTCCATAGATGGAATCATTTGAGGGCGCTCATACCTAGGGTTCTTTTCTAGGTGAACCCTATACTGGTCTCGAACAATATTCAGATGTTTTCCAGCCTTCTGTAGGACCTTTGATGAATCGAAGGTTTCTTTTTCGAACAGACCAACCAAGCGATTAGTCAGATCATCCTTTAAATCTTTCGGCTGCTTGTTCCACATTCTGAGGATGGTGGGCCCAAATATATTCAATGTCAAATCATTCATATCTTTATAAAATATATCATTCCCTGCAAAACATTAATGCCATCATTAGTCAACATTAAAAAATATTGTCGTTATATTAGACACAAATTATAAAAACTAAATTGAACAATCTATAATGACCTAGAATCCTCTCTATCTTTATTGGAACCAATTCTTCATTCACAAAAAATGTACATTGTATTGAACCAGTGCTAGTGACATGAGAAGATCCAAGAAATGCATCCACATCTCTATCTAACCCTCCATCCACCCCTTCTTTTGTAGGATTTGTTGTGGGTGGGGCAGCATCACTTGCACCCTCTGCTGCCCTTGGGGGTGTCACAGAGTGTGTTGCCAACTGTTCAGTGGACAATATGGGAGCAGTATGTGGTGTACATGGAGTGGTTGGTCACTGGGACCAACATTGCCTTGACCACCAATGATAATCTCCATAGCATGTTGTAAATTCAAACCATTGTATTATAAGTTCAATAGCATATAAAATCAAATATTATAAAGTTATTATAAATAAATTTGCATTATTATTTGAGAACTTACATCCAATTGTTTACGTTGTTGTAACAACAATTGAATCCTTGTTTCGATCCCTTCTGTTTGTGGAACTACCAATGTGAGAAGAATCAATTCCTCATTTTAGAATGTGGAATTACATTTAGGTTTATTGGTTTCCTCGAGGATCCACTCGTCTGATCAACAGTTGGGACTTTCCCCGGTCAACCTACAAAAAAGGTAGGCAACATTATCATCATGAATGCAAACATAAAAACGAAAAAATACATAACAAAATAAACATTATGCTACACGATATACATGTTTACGACTTTAAAGTATTTGAAATGGAAAATTACATTCATGTTTTTCTGTTGCCCCGATGTTGTAGTCGGCTGATCAATAGCCGGTTGGCTTCCCTGATCAACACTCTACATGGAAAATAGACAAGATTATATAAATGAACTGAATATAGTAATGGAAATACATAACAACAGATCTGTATGTCCATCATAAATTTATTACATTGGAAATATTGATGTATACCTACCACCTTGACTCAAGTTTACAAACATCTAAGGAGAGGGAGTTTCCCCTGAGAGAACCCTGCATCAAAAACATACTAAAAATTACCTAATGAATCCAAAAAAGTAAAAAATTACAATTACATCCTAATGAAAAATCCTATAGATGTTAAAATAATTAATAAAAGGTTGGGTAAATTGTTGCATGTACCACAACCATACTAACCATGTTTGTATCTACACGATTCAAATTGTAATTAATAAGTAGTTCTTCCCCAACAAATATTGATTTAATTGCACATACAAAGACACGGTTTCCTTCACGTGACTTGAATATGTAGTTGGGTTGCTTAAGTTTAGACCCCGGTTGTGTACTCTTTATAAACCCCGCAATATTACCACTTTTTTTTGGCCTTCCGTCCATGTACAACATTGCTCCTTTATTTTGAGCTTTGTCTTTCAGTTGTATATAATTCATTGACAACCCATATCTACGCATACTTTGTGTATATTGGAACAAGCACATCCAATCACTGTAGTGGTAAGAGGGTCCAACATACTCCATCAATTCTGTACATCTGCCGTATCCAACCTTTATTCCGTCCATGCAAAACAACCCCAATCCATGCAATGATGATGATGCAATTCTATATATCCTCTCATTCACACAAAAATCAATGTTTACTTGAGAAAGATCCCTAGGAACCCATTTTTTCACTAGGTGTTTGTACCTAAAGGGCACCTCGATGTCTCCCACTGTCTCATCATCATAGGAACATGACCTCCCTCCTTTGAGAAAAATTTCCATGTGTTTATTGAATTTTCTTCTGATCTTGTGACATCTAGTTGATATAGCCCTTTTAGACCTACTAGATTTCTTACTTTCCTCTATCCTTCCCAAACTCCCCTCGTTGGAGGAAGATAGGTCTGATAAATACCTGTTTGGTTCTACCTACACCATGACCGAGAAAAAAATTAGCAAAAACATAGAAAAATAACAGCAAAAAACTTGTAAAAGTTTCCTACTTCCTAAAGAAAAATCTTGTCAAGAAGGAGCTTGCATAATAGGTGTCGGCATTTGGTAGCCCTAAAAATTCTAATGTATGCCCCTCTTTTAGTTACATACAAGTCTCCATTCTCACTAATTGGTTGCATTTCCTTTTCCTAACATGTATTGCATGGGCTAAGAAAATATCATGTTATACATGGGCACTATGATATGCTCACAAATATTTCCTTGAAATAACATATCTTCGCATCCATCTTCATTTACTTCGGATTGAAGTGATATGGAGTTGTTATGTTGGTCACTTCCCTCAAAAAACATCTTTGACATGAGTTCCTTTTTCAAGGAATCTTGGTGAATCTCTTCTTCCAAACGTGTAGATCACTTCTCCACTCTACATTGGCCCGATTATTCAACTTCTTGGCCACTCCTCTCTCCTTACTCTATAGTCGTTGTTGTTGTAACCCTTGCTTTTGATGATTGTAAGTGGTTTTTAGTTTTCCCATGAATGTTGTTGTGATGTTGTAGATGATTATCCATTTTACCTAAAAGTGCCCAGATCTTATGTAGGACCCTTTAAGAGTCATAATAAAAATTATTTTTAGAGGATGTTATTCAACAAATGATACACCAAAACCATACTTATCAATTAATATTTGTGTAGGGATGTTTTTCTCTCTCCCATAATTTATCATACTAATGGGCTTGTGACTATCATGTCAATGCCTTATTTGCATAGTGGCAGTCCTACAACACTACACTAGGTTGTCTTATGACTAACTCGTGAATCTTCCCATGGTTATTAAATATCCATCTATAAGAACATATTGTGGTTTCATCATTGCTCCCATTCAAGAACAAAAAAGTAGAAACAACTTCTCTCCCTACATTAAGTCCACGTGCACATAATGACTAGCTTTTGTACTTCCTAAATTTTCACTCTTCCTTTTGAAAAAAAAAGTGAAACATGAAACAATATCCTTTCTTTCAGGATCTTGCATAGCTGATGGCTTTGATTGAACTGTATAAGTACTTTGTTCCCAAAGTAAATATTTTTAGACCTACGAACAAAGGGGAGAGAGATGAATGGTTGAAGTATTCCAATGTAGGATGAATTGATGTCCTTTTCTGCCTATGCAAAGGTCCTTTTATAATGAAGATTATCCCTAACTTCTCATTGATTTGTAGCCTTCCATTTTTCACCCATACTGATCAAAGAAACACAGTTTTATGCTGATCTAGTATGTATCTTCATGTCACAAGTTCTACCTTGAAGATGAATATGGAACCCTAGAAGGTAGTGTTGATTTGGAAATATTATTTTACAATGTTCCATCCCATCTTTAAGACAATTTTGGATAGTAATTTATGGTATAACATTAACATATTAATTTTCAACCCTAAGGCAACCGTAACTTGAAAAGAGTTGGGAGATTTCAAATAGGTACCACCAAAATAATGGAATAAATTAGACCAGTTGCTACAAGCATTCTTGGAGGCACATTTCCTAGTGGCAACCTACAACAATCATATATATATATATATAATACATGGTGGTGAAGAGTGGACATTTCCAGATCTGCTACTTGGCACATTCAGGAATGAAAACAATGTTTTAAATACATTTATATCATTCTGTAATATTTGTTGATTTGTTCCTTTTAGCTTGTCATGATGATGCTTGTTTTCCCATATTAATTTGCAACCCTAACACAACGCTAAATTGTTTTCCCATATTAATATTCAACCCTAAGGAAATCCCATAGTAGAAAGAACCATGAAAGACTATTCCACATAAATCAAAAGGCTCTTAAATTAACTATATCATGACTTCCTCAATGATTTGATGAATCCTTTGAAATTGTCTTCTAAATATAGTGAGACAAGGCTCAAAACACCTACCTAAAGAGATTGTTTCCTTTTCTCTTTATCATTAATTTCTATGATATGTGTTTCAAGTGATTCTAATGTTGTTCATCCTGTGATATTCTCTTGTCAATTTCCTAATAGGGTGGCATTAAATGGATTGCATTCTACTTTGATCAATCTGACAAAGTCATTTTCTCCATCCAACCATATTAAACTTGAATGGATTTTGGACCTTTCCTCTCTTTCCACTTGGAGAAAATTAGCAAATGGTTTGGTTCACCCCCAACTTCGACCCAAGTTCTTATCCTTTTGTGATCACTCGTCAAGGAGGCATAGATTAACCTAATGTTGTCAAAAAGAACACCATCAACTTCTTTATCACTAGATTCTATGCTCTATGTTTAAAGTGACACTAATGCTTGTTGATATTTTATTATTCTCTCATCATTTGTGTAAGATATTGTTGTTGTTTTCACAAACTCGGAGTTTGAAACAAATTGTAGTCTTATAGACTCTTTGAGAGGCATCAAATGGTTTTTGTTGAGATTATTAAGTATATACAGAAGGCTTCAAAAAGAGAATCTTGAATTTGTCCTTCTCTACTCCATCATCAAATAGGTTGAGGTTAGCTTCTTCAAAACCACATATAGGTTCACTATAATTTTCTAGGGATAAATGAAACCTTTTTAATCTTCAATAGTCTCTACCAACAGAATAGTCTGTTACATGTACTAGGATATTCAGTCAAATCAATAGAAATATTCTACAGACATATGAAGAAACGTTTGATTTTATAAAGCAAGGGGATCTAAAAAGGGCAAGGAAACATCAAAGATTGCTCACACTAGAGATTAATTCTAAAGCTAACCAACTGTCTAAACCACGAAGGTCATCTTCTCGTGTTAAATGTAAGAGGGGCAAACAAAAATCAGACAAAGTGACATTTGACATAAAATGTCCAAATAACAAATGGAGGACATCAAAATACCTAGTACTTGCTTCAAAACCCAAAGCATAAAACATATGATTCATGTTGTCCATTAATGGCCAAGTATTACCTAACCCAATTTGCAATGAACTAAGCACCTCACAATCGAATCGGGATATTGGGGCAAGTTTATTGCACAATCCATCTATCATTTGAGGTACATACAAAATGTGTATGCCCAAGGCTTGCTATATCATAAATTTGAAGAATCAAAGTTACATAAATTGCATCAAATAAATTTCAAAGGCCGAGGGGAAGAACCCTAAATTAAGTGGTGGAAAAAGTGAAATGGTCATTTTGTTGGATTAACATCTTCAACAAAATTTAGAATTACATCCATCAATACAACCTACCTTCTTTCATAATAAAAGAATCAATCCCACCTACCTTTTTTTCGTTATTGAAACAAGGTTTCCATTCTTTGTGACAGGGTTGAAGGTGGATGATATTTTTGTTGAGAGTATCTTGAGATACATCAATGATCTAACCTATCTGAAGTATATTGTTGAAGGACTGACTTAATTAGGGTAGCCTCCAATTGCTGCTCATCACCTTACATGCAGATTCATAATTATATTCAGCTCCAATTTTCCTAAATGTGCACAATAGTTCCTTTTTTATGCCTAGGGTGCCTTCTCCACGGTTGCAACAAACCTAGGACTAATGTTATTTATGCTGAGATTGCACCAAAAATTATTTTTTTGTGGGTTGTTGAGAATTAATTTGAGGCACCGACTTAGGGAAAAGGGTGGATGGACTGTCCATACACACCTGAAATGCTTAATCATTTCCCAGGATTAAAAGTGCTCAGGGTGAAGTTTTACTTCTGTCTTATGATTTTTATCGTTTCCTAGAATTATCATTAACATGTTGTTATCCATTTAAAAGTGTACAAAATGATCTCTGAAAAGGTCCACAGAATTATGTATATTAGGATTCAACTTAACAGTGAAATCCACAAGTCCAGGAAAATATTCTAGTACATCTCCTTTATTGCAATGGACAAATAATAATGTTAGTTCTTGGAGATATTGTAGAGTGGATGTTTTAACCTCTTCACTACTACTATGTAGTGCATAACCTAGCACTTGAGAGAACCACGATGTTGTATATGGTATCCATTCAATTTGATGCATAGCTTGGATACATATAGACATGGATGTTCTAAATGACACGAAGAAAAATCCAATCATCCATAAACTGAATTAGATCAATTTTGGAAACCGAGTGCTTAATTGAGTTCATTCCAACATTGAGAAACCAGGTGGGGGATTCATCTCATTCAATTCAGGTTTCTAATTCTTCTAACAAAATATTGGCATGCAATAAAGAGTGGGAACTATTTCTGAAGGTAAACCACTGCTCTATTCGGGTCGAGTATTCACATAAAACTGCTCCCTACTCCCTTGCAGCTCTGATGATTGGTGGGCTACGATGATCCAAGAGATAATGTTTCCCCTATATCTCATCTATCCTAATGTAATGTGGCAATCTAAGGAATCTAAAATTTTAGTTTGGAATCGATGTGGTTGTAGATGTTTTTCCACAAATACACAACAAACATCACAACATGCCCAAAAAACACTGTCACAGCATGCACAAAAAATGAGGTGATGCTTACCTGTTGAGCCATGAGCTCCTAAATCCTAGATCGAACCTGTGAGCTATTGCGAAATGACATACAGGAGCTAGTAGCTATTCCAAAATTCATAAAACTATCCAAATTGCATAGAACTATGCAGAATGAGTCATCCATATTTTATATTATATGTATTTTATGTTTATTATGTTTTTTTATTATATATTATTTTATCATCATCATCCACATATAGGTAGTGATATGAAATTTTCACCCACATTAAAAATAAGTAAAACTTACTATCTTTTAAAGATAATTTTTTTGTAATCCACCAACATTAAGAATAAGCAAAACTTAGTTTATTTCAAATATTCATGTTCGAAAAAAATTGCATAATACTGACAAACCTTTCAATCAAAAAGTGATGAGAAGGAAATTGTTGAATATAGCCAATAAAATGAAAGGAATTTTTTGTATCCTTGAAATACTTCTTATATCTAATAGATTCCTCGACTTCTAGAACTATGGGTCCCAAATATAAGTTCAATAGAGAGATGCAAACCTAAGAGAAAGTTGAAAAACATCCTAACTTGAATAATGAACCTTAACATTAATGAGCGAAGAACCATCTACCTAACGACACATCCCTATTTTGGATAAATGAAAATAAAGTATGACACCATGATGACAATCTTGATGATGATGATGATGATGATATCTTCATCATCATGATCCTCATCCTCGTCATCATCATCATTTTCATAATATTCATGATGATCATCATCATCTTCATCATCATCATCATCATCATCATCATTGTCTTCATCATCGTGATCAACATGATGATGACATGATGATGACCAACATCATCATCGTCGTCGTCGTCGTCTTCATCATTGTGATCAACATGATGATGACCATGACCATGAATATGATGACCATGACCATGGTGAAGATGATGGATGGTGTTGGTGATGGTGATGGTGAAGATGGTAATCATCTTCATCATCACCATCCTCACCATCATCACCATAATCTTCATCATCATCACCCTCTTCATGATAATGATGATGATGATGAGGGTCATGGTGATGATGGTGTTGAGGGTCATGGTGATGATGGTGTTGAGGGTCATGGTAATGGTGATGATGAGGATGATGCTGGTGATGGTGATGATTATGGTGATGGTGAAGGTGATGGTGATGGTGGTCATGGTGATCATGACGATGGTGATGATGGTGGTGATGATGATGATGATGGTGGTCATGGTGGTGACGATGGTGATGGTGACCATGATGGTGATGATGATGATCATGATATTGATGGTGATTTGGATGATGTATGGTGATGGTGAATATGGTAATCATATTCATCATCACCATCCTCACCATCATCACCATAATCGTCATCATTATCACCATCTTCACCATAATCGTCATTGTCATCATCGTGATAATGATGACAATGGCAATGATGACGGTGATGATGGAAAAGATGATGATCATCACCCTCTTCACCCATCATCACCATCATCATCATAACCATCATCACCGCCATCTTCATCATGTTGTTCATCGTCGTCTTCATCATCGTGATCAGCATGATTATGACAATTACCATGACTATGAATACGATGACGACCAACATGATGATGATAATGATGACAATGATGATGATGATGAGGATCATGGTGATGATGATGATGTTGAGGGTCATGGTAATGGTTACGATGATGATGATGGTGGTGATGGTGATGGTGATGATGATGGTGATGTTGATGGTGATGGTGATGGTGGTCATGGTGATCATGATGATGGTGATGATGATCACCATCGCCATCACCATCACCATCACCATCACCATCACCATCCATCATAGTCACCCCCGTAAGTGACATAAAATCTTGTAACATGAAATGTTATATGTGATTCTATATTATGAGTAATGGAATATATTATTTTATTTAACATTTTATATTTTTTTATGCATTCTCATTTTATTTTTTTAAATAAAGAAAATAAATCTTCAAAATGAGAAATCTAATGTTAAGTATTATTTAATGTAATTTAATTACAACTGAAAATTCAATTCCAATTACATTAGTATGGAGCACCATGACCCAATTTTCAGTAATACCTCCCATCTAGTATGTTAAGCATCATTGTCTTCAAACACGTTTGGGAGGCTACCAAGTGGATTTGGGTAATAGTCACCCTTGTAAGTGACATAAAATCTTGTAACATGAAATGTTATATGTGATGATGATGATGAGGCTCATGGTGATGATGATGATGTTGAAGGCCATGGTGATGATGATGGTGATGATGGTGATGGTGATGGTGATGGTGATGATGGTGATGGTGGTAATGATGATGATGGTCATGGTGGTGATGAGGGTGATGTGGATGATGATGGTCATGGTCATGGTGGTGATGATGATGGTGATGATGGTCATGGTGACCATGATGGTGATGATGGTGATCATGATAATGATGGTGGTCATTGTGGTGATGATGGTGATGTGGGTGGTGGTGACGGTCATGATGATGTTGATGTGGATGGTGATGGTGAAGATGATGGATGGTGATGGTGGATGGTGGATGGTGATGGTGATGGTGAATATGGTAATCATGTTCATCATCACCATCCTCACCATCATCACCATAATCTTCATCATCATCACCCTCTTCACCATAATCGTCATGATGGTGACGTGGATGGTGATGGTGAAGAGCATGGATGGTGATGGTGATGGTGAAGATGGTGGGGTGAATATGGGGGATGGTGGATGGCGATGGTGAATATGGTTGTCATCTTCATTGTCACCATCATCACCATAATCTTCATCATCATCATGACCCTCTTCACCATAATCGTCATCGTCATCATCGTCTCCATCATCATCGTCTTCATCATGTTGATCATCACTGTCTTCATCATGATGATCATGATCGTGATCATCATCACCATAATCTCCATCATCACCATCATCATCGTATTCATTTTCAAATTTAACATTTTATATTTTTTTATGCATTCTCATTTTAATCTTTTAAATAAAGAAAATAAATATTCAAAATGAGAAATATAATGTTAAGTCTTATTTAATGTAATTTTTTTTTTATTCCATTTTTATATAAAAGACTTGGAATGTAAGTTTTTATTTATTTATTTCATTTTTCTATAAAAAAACTTTGAATTATATTTTTAATGGAATTTAATTTTAAATAGAATTTAATTTTCTTTTTTTAATTTGATTTTTATAATTGAATTTTTATTTTTAATTGTTTTCTTATTTGCTTTTATATGATTTTTTTTTTTTTTTGGTTTACTTCATTCCTACCCAACCTAGTTCATCCTGACCGCAGGCACAAACATCTTCTAGTTGGAAGGACTGCTGCAGCCATGGACAACTGGGAGGCAGATCAGGAAAACGACCCGCTAACCGCTATCTTTCTGTTATCCCCATCAATAGGCACTGCTTTAGAACCTTCAGCTAGAAACCCTACATTTTTCCTGTCACCGGATTCAGTCAGGGTTTGTTCAAAACAGGACCAATTTTCTCACTGTCCGGAGCGGCACACACTGATTTTCTCCTCCATCTGGACCCGAATGTGTCAATACTCGATCAAACCATTGCAGAATTGGGGATTTTTTGAACATTGGATAGTCGGAACCACCTCCTCCACAATCAATTATCCCAGCCAGAGAAGCCATTGATGTAGAGAGTTTTCTCAACTCGGTGGTAGTAGCAAATGGCATTGACGCAGAGGATTTTGTCAACTCGATGGTAGTAGCAGCTAGAACTGAAGAAGATCTACTAAGCTCGGGCTTGAAATCTCATCACAGCCCATCTGCAGGAACCACAGAGGAGGACAAAGAAAATGGAAGCCCTAGGAAAAAGAGGCAGAACAAGTGCTTGGTGCCAACCTGTGGAAACCTAGATATGGTCTGTAGTGTCAATGTGGCCATTGAGGAAGCGGAAGCTATGGATGATAGGGTAATTGTCAGGAATATTCATGGCCGACACCCTGTCCTTGAAGAGATGAATGGATGGGTTAAAAAAAATTGGGCCAACCTCTTATCATATGCGAAAGAGGTAGGTGAATTAACAAAGGGTTGGTATACTTTCACCCTTGGCAGTAAGCATGACGCCGAGAAAATATTGAACAGAAACTGGTTCTATGGGATGATACCCATTCTGTTGAAGAGATGGATGCCCCTGTTCAATGCTATCAGTGAATGAATGGATACAATGCTTGTATGGGTACAATTACCAGGCCTACTGCTGGAATTCTAGAACCCAGCATCACTAAAGGACCTCGATAATGCCATAGGGGCATACCTGGAAGTAGATTTATCATACCTGCAAACCTAGAGGAGGGATGCGGAGCAAATATTGTTTTCTATTGACATAAGAATAGAGCTAAAGGAGTTCCTGAACCTCATCAGAGGAAATGTAACTCAACAGCAACCTTTGGACAATGAGGGTTTACCATTTAGATGTCATCGGTGCAAGAAAGTGAGACATCTGGCATGAAAATTCCATGTTGCAACATCTACAGCGATAGCACATAAAATAAAGTACCCTAGGTATACCGATCCATAGGAAAAATGGAAGAAAGCTTTAGCACTAGGCGCAAGAAGCTCTAAGATTTTTCCTGTACAACAACCCCCTAAAGAGCAAACAGAACTTTGTACTGAAGGAAGCACGCAACACCTCATGGGTATGTCCTCTATTGTTTCTATAAAGTAACAGTTAAATAATTTTATTATAAATGATGTTGCACCTACACACAACTACACTTCTATGATAGTTCATCCCCCTCCCACTTAGGAAAAACCCCCATCCCACCCTGATTCCTTGCTTTCTCCCCCCTCCCTCTCAAAAGAGCGACCTATTTCCCCCACACAGTCTTGTGCTCCCCAACCCATGATCAACTCATCCCCTAATTCTGACTCCATTTCCCCAATCATATTTCAACTCCATTCAAGGGACATACAAGCTCAGGAAAACCCTTTATTCTGCTTGGGGGTGAACCCAATTCTCCTAACCCAGGTGAAAGGAAGAGGCAAACCCTCTTTCCTATCCTTTGGCCAGCAAAAATCACTCCGGGATCAATCAAATGGTAAGCAAAAAACTCCTTTTGGGGAACTTAGATTAGTGAAAACCCATGAAGGGGATCCTAAATCAAATTCCTATCTCTCAATTGCAGGGATCTGGAAAGTACCCGAAACAACTTTCCCTACAAAGAGTGATACATGTGCAGAAACTTGATATCATTCTAATGCAGGAAACCCTAGGCACTAAAGAGGAGGTATCTAGGGTTTTGTCCTCTATTTCAAGTAGTTTTACCTTTCTGGCCCAGAGTGCAAAAGGTCACTCAAGAGGTTTAGCAATTGTATGGAACCCTATCATGTTGTGCTGTCAAAACTCATGGGGAGCCTCCTTTGGAATAGGGCTGGAAATTTTTGAGGTAGAAGAAAACCTACACCTCAACCTTATAAACATCTATGGTCCTTATAATGGTTGAGTGGGTTTCTCTGAGTCAGTACAAGCCTCTCAGTTTCTAGAAAAGGAGAATGTGATTATCGTGGGGGGGGGGGGCTTAATTTCACCATTACGACCCATGAGATCTAGGGTCCAAATGCAAGAGTGGACCCTTTGGCAGGTTTCTTCCAAAACCTATTACAGAGCCTTAAGTTGGTGGACCTAGATCCTTAGAAGCCCAAGTCAAGTTGGACAAACAGAAGAACAGGGAAAGACCGAATTGCAAAAATACTATATAGACTTCTGGTGGAGGAAAGTTTATTGGAGTATGATTTGCATTTCAAGGAATGGGTAGACTTACAACGGGACTCAGATCATCATCCCATCAACCTGGAAGTATCAAGAAACCCTCAAAAAATAGCCCATCCTTTTAAATTTGGTGTAGCTTGGCTTAAGCATGAGGAGGTACTTGAGCTCATAAAATCAAACTGTACCCCTTATGTAGCAGAAGTCAAATAAAATGCTGCAACACATTTTGTGCAAATTTTGGCTCAAGTTAAGAAGCTGTTGAAGGAATGGGAAAAAAAAAGACACGGGATGAACAAGCCCTGTTAATTTTTTGAACACAAAGACGGGGAAGTCTGTGAGTTTTACCATAGACCTTTTGCGGAATCCTTTCCTATAAGGAAACCTGTTTGACTATTTTGGACACACATATCTACAAACCTATCTTAAACTCTGCTTTTTTCAGCTCCATTCTCCGCTTAGCAAAAGGAGCACAGGCTACAGGCCTAGCTCATTTTTGGAACTATCAAAAGGATCAGGGGTAACATAAACAACAACATCAGAGAACTTACATGTAGCTCTTTTTTGACATAATCTCTTGGGATAGAGATGATCAGATGGTAAATTGTTTCCTTGTGGAATAGTGGTTGTTACAACATGTTGGTTGTATAAGCAGTGGTATGCATTTACATACAATTTTGTACAAACTTATTTCGATTTTAATAAAATTTTCAGCTTGTTTTCCTATGGAGAAAAAAAAGACTTGGAACACAAATCAATCAAAATAAAAGGAAAGAATAAAACTAAAATGCTCAAATTAGAAATAATATTTTAATTTTTTTTCAATCATTGTAATAAAATTGAAATGTCAATTTTAAGCTAGCATTTGGAAAATGTTTTTTTTGTTTGTTTATTTATTTTCATATAATTGAATATATCAGCCTTATTTATTTAATTTTTATCAATTGGATTAAAGGGACACAACAGTGCTGAATTCTATGACATGGTGGGCTTGCTATTAGCAATGGGTCAATGGAAGATCATAGAACACCGTGGGGAGCTCATTCGTGAATATTATCATCGTCTATTGAAGGAATGATCGGGGAAGCTCATATTACATTTTTTTGCTCTGTTTTTTCTAAACTGTTTATTATATAATAGGTTATATCAGCACTCTGACTGCCTGAGTGGGCTATGACAATAGTTAACTATTTCTGATATTTATTTTTGGACATACTTCTTTATGTGGCTAGAACTTGATATATCAGTTTGTTTCATATATGTGGGTAGCAGGGACTGTATTTGTCCCTTATTTTGTACTCTTTGTATGGACCTTTATGGTACTTTTTGAATACACAAGCAGTGTATCTACAAAATGTAAATTTGTTCTGATGAAATTATGAAATTATGATGAAATTCTATTGTATAGTTGAGATTCTATAAAATGGATTTTATCAAGAGTACATCAAACAAATATGGAAAATCTGCCACAATTGTTAACATTGAATAATTCCACTATTTTTACTCATCAAAATTGCATTTGAATAATTCCACTAGTTTTACTCATCACAAATACATTAAACAAATATGAACAATTTGTCCTACATTTGTTCAATGAGAATAATTTGATTGGTTTTTAGTGTCCGAAATAGTTAAAACAACATAATATACCAAAAAGTATATGTTGATGAAATTATGAAATTATGAAATTATGATGAAATTTTATTGTATAGTTGAGCTTCTATAGAAGGGATTTTATCAAGAGTACATCAAACAAATATGGACAATCTACCACAATTGTTAACATTGAATAATTCCACTATTTTTACTCATCAGAATTGCATTTAAATAACTCCACTAGTTTTACTCATCAAAAATACATTAAGAAAATATGAACACTTTGTCCTACATTTGTTCAATGAGAATAATTTGATTGGTTTTTAGTGTCCCAAATAGTTAAAAAAAAACATAACATACCAAAGAGTATATGTTGATGAAATTATGAAATTATGATGAAATTCTATTGTATAGTTGAGCTTCTATAAAATGGATTTTATCAAGAGTACATCAAACAAATATGGACAATCTGCCACAATTGTTAACATTCAATAATTCCACTATTTTTACTCATCAAAATTGCATTTGAATAATTCCACTAGTTTTACTCATCAAAAATACATTCAACAAATATGAACACTTTGTCGTACATTTGTTCAATGAGAATAATTTGATTGGTTTTTATTATGTCCCAAATCATTAAAACAACATAACATACCAAAGAGTATACATAATGTGCAACACATGTAAACTTATGGTACAACTTCAAGATAGATAATTCAAATAAGTTATACAATAACTACTTGAAGAATAAAACATTCAAATACTCCAATACATTCCTATTCCAAATCACATGTTTCCCTCAAGAGTAATTATATGATGTATAAGCATGTATTCATTGTTTCCCAAAAGAGTAATTATATGGCTTGTATGAATATGTGTTCATTCATTACACATGTAGGTCCTTAATTTGGTCCAACAATGTTACATATACATTTAATTGCATAAATGTGCTTGTTGGGTGATATAATATATATTAACTCTATGTGTGCCCCTCTTGGGTCATAACAAAGTACTTTTCCCTCAAAGATTTTCACTTGATGTATTTGGACCATTAAGTGAATCGACGAAACATATGTAGATCACCTGATAAAACATGGATAACCAAAAACACTATGTATATAAGGCCATCGATTACATCAAAATGCCATTTCTTGCCTCTTAAATATGAACATTTATCTCAATGCTATCTGTAACAAGTTCCATTGGAGGAGTCAAATAACAATAGTGAAAATTAAACACTAAAATTATAGAAATAATTGTTTTTAATGTATTCTTCCTTACCATTCATTGATCTCCTCTCTGTTTTGAGAATACTTTAATATTCTCTACTAAGCAGGACCAACCACGTGAAGGTGGAATCTCTTATGTCCCCTCCCCCCCTCACATCACTCTCAATTCCCAAACCCAATGCATGCACTTGTAAATAACAATTTAATGCAAATTATTTCACTCAATAACTAACAAAAGCTTTCATTAAATTATTCATTAAACCATTCAATCATTCAAGAAATGAAAAAAATCCAAAGATTATGTTAGTGATGTTGATGATGATGATAATGATAGTGACGATGCTGATGAACATGATGATGATGAACATGATGGTGATTATGATGATGTTAGTAACTCTTTTAAAAAAAAATAAGATAAAAGAATAGGTCTAATTAAATATTTACCTTTCAATATATTTCAACATCTTCTTCATCCACGTCATCATCTTCTTTATCCAAGTCATCATCTATATCATCAGATCCAAAGTCAACATTGTAAGGATTGGCCATATCATAATTATCATCTAAGTCAGTTACACTCATCGTTTCATTGTCGGTATAATCTTCATGGGAATTGTCTACTGCATCATCTGATTCAACTAATTGTTGGACATCTTCTACTAGATCATCATCAACATCTAACTCATGTTGATCATGCTCTTCATCATCATCTTCTTCTTCTAGAGAACCCTCTTCACTACCATCATCTAGGTTATACTTTACCGGCCTTCCCCTTGGATCAGGTCTCACAACAAATGACTAGCCCTCTTTACCTAGAACCTTCGAGTAAAATACCTATTCACATTGGCTTGGAAGAACATAGGGCTCTGTTCTTGGCTGAAACAACCTTGTATTTACCATGGTAAATCCATTATCATGTTCAACAATAGTTCTATCAGTATCATGTTGATTCAATCGTAACCTGTACCATTTGACAATGAATAGAACCACCTCAAATGATTTAAAGTCACACTGTAGAATATCTTCCAAACACCCATAATATCGATTTTCTGAGAGTTTTGGATGTCTATCACTTCTAGATGAAACATTGGTGACCTCAAAGACTACAGATATCCCACAATCTGATTTTTTCTTTGTTTCATCCAAATTTTTGATGCGATATCTACAACCATTGCAGACCATAGCCTTATGGTGTTTTACCTACAACAAGCAATACACAAAAATATTACACAACGATTCAATAGTTATGCAACAGTACATGGAAAATAACAACATGTACGTCAAAATGTAATTTTCAACATAAAATATTTAGAGTGATTGATTAATATGCTTGCCATTTTATCTTTTAAACCACATGTTAAATTAATTTCCCTTTCATTAATATTTCTATCTCCATTGTGATGTGCTTCTTTTACCAATGAAGACACACCTTCCCATGATATTCCATGACCTGATTGTTCCCATCATTCAATCCATAACTTCATCCAGTCAAGATTGTTTGCAATGTATAAATGAATTGCATCCCATTCTCGACCAACTGCTTGATGACAGTAATCATTAAAATGAAAGACAGGCGTAAATTTCCTGAACATCATATTATATGCTCTTAATTGATGCAATAACTAGAAAATGCAATTAGAATATGAATGATCTTATAAACATCCACTAGCTAATAATTACCTTTCACCTTCCTCGATCTACCTTTACCCTTCAGTTTCTCCGCTTCAAATTTGTGATTAGATTATGGATAACAAATGCGACGTAAATTGAGCTTTGACGCTAACAAAGGAAGATATTCACTGACATATAACATGTTTTGGTATACCGTATATCCTTCCAGCATAGAACCCTCAGGATGTGCTCGTTGTCTCACCAAACCCTTCATAAATTTTAAGTGCCTCTCAACCATCCACATGGACCTTGAGTGCACAGGTCCACACATCTCAATTTCCTTAAATTGGTGTATGAGGTAGTGTTAATGTGCATTAAAAAATGAAAAAGGTAGATTCTTTTGCATTTCACACATGAGACGAGGAATTTATCTCCTCCAATAATTTATATCATCTTTATAGATTTATTTAGATGTCAACCATCTACAAGTGACGAAAACCAATAAAGATATTCAACAAAAAAAAACATTTAATTACATATCATGAAATAGTGCACAAAAAAACAAATATAAATTATCCGGAGAATTAAATAAACAATAAGCAGAAGCAACTAATCGCTAGTTACCTCATGTATTTACCAAGATTATATATAACTTGTTTGACATTGTTGTCAAAGTTGTCTGGGAGAGAGAGAGGTAGAACATACGGTATCAATATACAACCCACACCATTTATTAAACAAAGAGTATACAATCAAGAAAAAAGGTATGCAATAAAATGAAGCAAACAAATTTATATGGACATAATAATAATAATTACCTTGATGAATATGTGCCAATCATGTGTTTTGACCCCTACAAAATCACCTTTTTTTGTTATTATATTCTTCAAGTTTGCACAAAATCGAGTGGGAAATTTAATTTTTCGCATTACTTCTTTGACAACATTGCTTTGCTGCTCTATAAACATCCATGGAATTGAGTTTATATTAACTTGGTCTCCATTGCTATGAAATTAGATGACGTCTTTCATTGCATGGTTTCTTTCTTGAATGTCTTTGCAAGTTTTCACAACTTTATCTTTCTCCCTCCTTAGCTCCAGTAGTCACCATAATGTTTCAGTCACATTCTTTCCAATATGTATTGTATCAAACAAATGAGCAATTTGTAGGTGCTCATAGTAGGGAAACCTGCTGAATTGTATAGGATAACTTTTCATTCCTCGTGGAAGCCCATTAATGCCTTCATGATCAAGATGGACATCATGAATATTAGTTTATAAATAAATTACATCATAAATAAAATATGTCCACTATAGTAAGCAAATCACAATAAAAATTAAAATACATAACAATTAATATACGATGATCCATACGGACCATGATGACAATTTCTATTGTAATGCATCTTCCAAAGGTGAGGTGTCATTCTCCATGGTTTTAATGCAGCCTCCTGCTTCCCATTGAAAATATTTCTTCGGTGTTATAGCGGATTTCACCACACTAGGTGAATCACACATTGTATGGCCTTCCCTTGTCCCGCTGCAGACTCATTAGCCCCTTTGGACCACTTTATATCTTTTAATGTTACCTTGATCATCCCTAAAAACATTAGAATATTGATATACGCGGCTTTGAGTTCCTTGAGACTTGCAGTCATCAGTGGCAGGTTCTCTCGCCATCGACAGTTTTGGGAATACATCAATGTCCCCTGATAGATGGATCCTCTCAAGTGTTCGACCTCAACACATTTATTCACACTTGTTAGTTTGCACTCTAGTACCTTGAT